>CAJDSM010029447.1:0-22902 GCA_903981925.1 Ostrea lurida
GTGATACGATTCATTCTTGATGTCATATTAAATTAATAAAAGCACTTTAATAAAGTGATTGGGATAAGCACGCGCCCTGCGCCTAGTCGTCAATAAATGAAAAATGCACATTAACATGTCATTGTCCCACAAGCGAATTATAATTTATTAATACCTTTGTCAAAACATATCCGTGGAATAACATTTATCGCTCTAATAAAATTTTATCGTTATTCTTCATCAATCGAGCCGAACCAGTCTGGGTCGCTATAAGCTTGTCGAATTCTCTATGGTTTTCATTCTTTACAACCTGATGATGCAATGAAGAATTAGAACATTTAATTGGATTGTAAATATATTTTTGCTTTGGAACGAATAAAAATTATTTTAAGTATACTATAAGATTAATCACGATTCGAACTCGTAGCCCGTGAGTTTTTCAACACGATAAAAGGTAAAGGAGTTGAAATGCCCCCTAAAAAGCAACTTAAACCAGGTCCTGGTCAGTTGAAATTGTCTTTTAATAAGCCTGGAGTGAAATCAATTAATGATCATCCTAAAGACGACCAGTCTAGCACTTCAAAGCCTATCACAATAAGTCATGAAAACGAAAGTAAAACTACACCGTCTACAGCGCAAGACGATCACAATGTCAGTACTAGTATTCCATCTAAACGCAAGTTTCATGCTAATTGGTGCAAAATTTGACCCTGGCTATACGCAAATGATGAGAAAATGTTTTGTAAATTGTGTATTGACGGAGGAAAGATAAATTCTTTCACTGCAGGCTGCAATGTGTTTAGAACGCCCTCAATGTCGAGGCATGAGTCCACATGTGATCACATAAGTTGTATTGGAAATAAAACTCTGAAAAACGACATGACAATTGCTTTAAAAAAAGCCCATGAAGCTGAGGATAAGGCGACAATAAAAGCAATAAAAACAGTCCACTAGCTAATAAATGAAAACCTGCCTCTGTCAAAATACGAGAGCATGATGTCACTTCTCAAAGATTTAGAGGTACCAGGACTTGATTGTCTCTCCATAGGATCTAGAGTATCTTATCAGTCTTACTATTCAGCTAATGAAATGTTAGAGGCTTTAAGCTGCACAGTGAACGACAAATTAAATTCTAAAATCAAAGAGTCACCCTATATAGCTATATTAGCTGACGAAAGTACCGACATAGCTAACACCCAAAGAATGACAATCACAGCTCGTATTATTGACCCTAAAACCTCAAACCCTACCAGTATATTTTTGCAAGACCTTGAGTATGAAGATGGAACTGGAGCTGGTTTAGCAACTGAAATATTGAACCATCTTGACAAGCGCAATATTCCCATTTCAAAAGTTGTAGGGTTGGGCACCGATGGTGCATCCGTTATGACCGGATTGGGCAAAGGGGTACATGGTAGACTAAAGGAATTGAACCCCCATATTGTTAATATACACTGTATGGCCCATCGTTTGGCCTTATGCACCTTACAGGCAGCAAATGGTATACAGATGTTGAAGAAATATCAAGAATGGCTGACAACACTGTTTTACTACTTCAAGAATTCTGCTCTTCGAGAAAAACAACTGCATAAAATTCAAGAAATTCTTGACCACCCAACACTAAAATATAGAGAGATCCACTCAGTGAGATGGCTATCCTTCTGTGAAGCTCTCCAGACTGTGCATAGGACAATAGATCTTCTACTAACTTACCTTCACAACCGCCAAGCCAGCAAGGACCCCAAAGCCAAAGGACTTCTGGAGTACATGGCCTCAAAACAGTTCTTCTTCATAACTTACCTTATGATGGATGTCATACCATTGGTGTCTAAATTGTGCCTATCCCTTCAAAGTGAAACACTTGATGTCGCCAAAACAAAGGTAAACTTTCTCAAATGTATTGCTACATTTTATCATTTATTTTGTATTCTACTTTTGTACTGACTTCCGTTCTGATATGCTAGCTAGAAATATTAATTTTGTGATAATGTACATGTATGCGACAAATCATAATGAATTATATATTATAAAATGTTATTCTATTTTAGAAGGTAGGATTAAAATTAAATATATAAGACAATTCTGGTTAATTACTCGGAATACTCTATTGGCATTTGATTTAATTTTAGGTTGCCATTGATCTCTGTCCGATTTGGAAGCATACAAGGGTGGGGCCATGCTGTTCAAAACTCATTTGGACGACTTTGAGATGGAGAAGATTGGAGATCATTACGAGTACAGTGGTCACAGACTTCAGGACACTAATACAAACTTCAGTGCCTCAAAGAGCCAGTTTATTAACAAACCCATTCAGAACATTAAAGACAGGCATACAATTTTATAAGAAGTTTTAATTTTGTTGACTCTAGTCTAATAATGCAATGAAAAGCATATTGGAAATCTTTTTTGTTGAAACTTTGTTAAAAATACATAAAATCTAGTATGCTTCATTTTGTTTTCATTAGGTTTCCAAGAAAGAGGCTGTTGGATGTTTTCTATGTGTTGGCGATGAGGACCATAAACTTTGAGAAAGTTATCAACCAGTATGGTGTTGCAGAGTTGGATATCCTCTTAAAATATTATGGTGAAGAGCAGGTACAAATAAAAAGAATATATAAACCAGTAATATTTTCTATATTACATATACATGTACTACTACACATGCCTGTACAGGTTTTTCAACAGTGACACAATCTTCTAAATAATATTGCTATTTCAATGTAGTTTCAACCAAAAATCCAATGCATGTATGTGGATGTTGTATTTTAATCATTGCACAAATATGTACTTTCAGATGCACAAAGGCAAGGAATCGCCACCTCTGCTAAACAAAGACCTGGTGCGCTCAGAATGACAGGGCGCGAAATATATCGTGCACAGTGCAAAGTATCCTGTCGATGACATGGTCAGCCTTTGGAATCTACTCACAAGACACCACTATGATTCTCTTAAAGAAATTATAAAACTGGTACAAATAGCTCTTATCCTTCCTCTTCATACTGCAGGGTGTGAACGAGTGTTCAGTCAGCAGAACCTTATTGTGACGAAGCAGCGGAATCGTCTCTCACTTGTATTGTGTGACAGACTGCTTTGGGTTAAACTTCAAGGACAAGATATTAATTTTGATTCTGTCCTTCGCAAATTCCATCAGTTGAAGAACAGGAAAATAAAATCTGATGTCATACCCTGACCTCTACTATAGTAGTATGGTATTATCAGTACAAGAAAAATGCCAAGGACAGAATCAAAATCAATATCTTGATTTTTATTGTAATTCATAACAACTGAAATATATTGTAATAAACAATGAAGAGTAAAATTATGGTTTGATTTTTTTCTAGAAAATCGTGTTTCTGGCACATACATTTCAAGCTATGGCACATTGATTTTGCAAATGGCACATTGATGTCTTAGGATATGGGGCCATTGTCACATTTACTACAAAAGTGATCCCTATCACTGCTTTATATTTAAAACATATCTTGTTTAATATTTTGATCTGCATAGGAGTTTAATATTGTGCGGACACACGGGAACTTTGCAATCTACAACGAGTTTTATTTTCATTATTAAATAAAGTATCACAGAACTTCTATTATTCGAAGCGTTCCGTTCAGCTTCCGTAGTCAAAGCGGTTATGCCGTTAAACCACTTTAAAACCCCGCCGAGACAACGCACGCATGCGCGGAACGCTGCTCTATCAAATGCTCGCGTCACCGCTAAACTAACGCTCGCTACCGTTAAACCAACGCGGCTTCAAGCGGGTGCACCGCTAAGGCAACGCCCGTGTTTTCGATATTTTTCCCATTTTGTGCGCAGTGACGAACGTTGTCTAAATTCGGCCCCGTTGAAGGAGCTCCCATAATCAAGAGTTGGTGCGGTGTAGAAGGGCCTTTATCAGTTACTGAATATTGGGACTTCTTTTGTTTCAAAATCAGAAAAGTAGGGGAGTACCAAAAGCTATATGGAAATATATATGTCTACAAAAAACTAACTATTGTGAGTTCCTGTTCCCCGTACATTCCATATTAATTTGTTTTTAAAAAAAAGACTCTAATCTTGTGTATGTTTACATAAGAAATGAATCTTATATTTTTTCGGGGATGCAGGATATCACCGAATTTTAGACGGTAAAATCATCAATGCGCGAAGCCATTGATGAAAGTTTAAAGCGGTAAATAAACATAGGGGATAGGGGTGCACAGATACAAATCCACTTTAGATACGAAAATATAAGATTTTAAAATTCTTTTTTAAGGCGGATTTTTGAGTGTCATGCTCTTATTATATTAACCAATAAACAACAACAATAATTAGATAATTAGACTTACTTGTTGTTTCAGGTAAATAGATCGAAAACTCACATTCAAACAAAGGCTTTGCTTGAATTATATGGTGTTCTCACAATGCGGGAAATTCGTGTTATTCACGACTAGGGGTGAGTTCAGAAAAGAATAGGAAATTATATAAAATTAATAAAGGAAAAGTCACATATCCAATCAAAAGTGAATGCATAAATAGTTTACTCTGAAAGGCGTCCTTGATTTGCACGGTACGTACAAAATAATATATTAATTTTATAGGTAGAAAAATGACTACACTTAATATATGAGATACTCTCATGTAGAGGGAGTCAGACGACTACAATAGAAATCCGATACGCCTGATAGAGATGGAGCTAATATTTTGAAAAACTAACTTTTCGCTAAACACAACTTACCTTAGATTTTGCTTTTTACAATAAAATAAGCTGGTGCACTGATTGGGTAACTTAAATGTCATTATACTGAACAGGGAAATGATTAAACCTGAAACCTTATACAGTAAATTGTAATAATTGAAAATGAAAAACAATTTAATTGGAAAAATCGTGAATCAGTGCCTTTGATTATTTAAAGCTTAGTAGTATGCACTTTTCACGATTTTATATCAATGTTTGTTAGACTGACATTGAAAAGGACATTCTGGTTTACAATATGATTAAACAGTCTGCATTTTGTATATATTTTTGGGCGAAATATTTAGGTTCAAAAGTTCTCTTCATATCACTAATAACCCGCCAATTTGTTCCCTGGACAGCATACACAAAGCAGATACGGTACAATGTGGTATACGATCCGCCACTTTGTTCCCCGGGCAGCAAATACTAAGCAGACATTGTGCAGTGGGGTATACGCCCTTTACAGTTTAAACGGCATAGCCACAACCCCTTGTTAATGCTGAAGTTCTTCACAAGTGGTTATCAACAGTTTTTTGTACTAAAGAGACGACTGTAAATCCTTAATTTGTCAAATTATAGAGTTATTAATTATTGCCGCCATGATGGCTTTGTTATCATTTGTTCATGTTCTGTAGCATGATCGTGGTTTAAAATACCAAAAGCGTAATTCGTGATTAGAAACACGAACAATTCGTAGAAACACGAACAATTCGTAGTGTACGTGTAGGTTTAGTCTTTGAAGATTCCTTACGCCGAAACATATTTAATATGTATCACTAAACTAGATGCGAAGTCTTCCAATGGAAACATGTGTCGCCTGCCTAATCTGTTTCTTTTGAAAAAATAATTTCATCATTTAAAGTATCATCATGGTGGAAAAGTATATTAATAAAGTTATCTCCCGCGATTTCGTTAGAATTAGGCGGGAACATTGTATGATAAGACGTATTCATTGGAAATAGCCTTTGTATATGTAGGCGTGGTGCATAGGACGGCCAATGGAATTACAGTTAGGATGTAGTGTTTGGATCATTCTAGCCAGCTATTAACCCACGTGAGCGCACGGGAAAAAGTTTCTTTTTTTTCGGGGGTTATATTTACTAGTGCATTGGATATTCATATTTTGCGTATTGTTGTATTTTTCAGCTTTAATCAAGATACATGTTCAGTCGTTTTTCTCAAGATTGTACAACGCGATCACGTCCGGCATTTCTCCCCTTAAGAGGTTATTAACATGTGCGCTCTGGACCAGATTTCCATAGTACTCGTCTATGGTTTTTCCTGGGCGGGTTTTTACTTCTAGGATAGGCTAATTTGTATAAGGTTTTTGCGTACAATACTTAATACGTGGATAATATGGTGCTATGATTATTATGCTTTGTAATATATTAAATGTGTATAAATTTAGGGTGGCAATTTTAATCGTGTTAACGGTTACTCGGTCGGAACAGTAGGTAATGCCGTTTGCAAATTCCTTACATCGTTTAATTATAAAATATAAATAAAATAAATAAAAAAGTGTGTACATTTTGAATGTACATTGTATCTTACCAAAATTTTCAAAGCTCTTGAATAAGTAACATGTTTGAGTTTTCATCGTATAATTAGTTATTTGAAGACAGCTCCCTAATAAAGCGGAGCGGGAAAGACAGGTGTTAATTACTTTTGAACGTCAGTCCCTGTGTTTCTTTAGTCGGGTCAAAAGGACAAAAATTCTGTGGAGTAATGTAAACTGTTTTGCGTTTTCCCCATTCGATTTATTCTTTTGAACATTGCCGCCCTTTCACTATGCTCAGCCGATATTGAGCTTTTTTTCGTCGATAAAAAATGGTAAAATTGCGATTATAATAGATTTTAAAAATGGTGAATGAAGTCAAGAATAAACTTCTGAAATCTGGCTTTTGGGATTTATTTCTCTTGAATTTCTTGTGCATGTTTATCTTTTTATTTGTTTCTTCACACTTATTGGCATTAATTGTTTCTATTCAACATTAAGAAAAATTTATAGAATATATAATCTTAAAATGAATATTCATTGTGAATACGATTAACGCGTTAATCGGTCGGACGGTGGTGCGGGTTTAAAACCGATTGCCCAATTTTGTTGTTTTCTTCGGATTTTGCCATTTCCCTAGTATATAAATTAAAAAACGGCTGCTCCTTCAAGCTAGCCTGGCTTACTGCCACATATGGTGTTCTGTTTTTAGAATGAATGAGTTTAAAGAGAAGTAGTGTAGATTATTACTTATATTTTTTTGTCGGAATTTAGTTCTGTTCAAGTTTAAACACAATGACAATGAATTCTAACATGATTGAATTAGATGTAAGATGAGATATCATTATGAGGTGCCATTTGTGGAATTCTATCTGAAATAACGAACATTTAATTTCAAGGTTCGCAGGCCCTCAGTCTTACTTTGTGATTAAATTTGTTTATGTCAAAACTATTCTAAGTTGTGTCAAATATGAATTGGACATGCAGCAGTTTCGAAAACTCATTACACAATACGTCAAACAGGAAGTTGACATGCACAGATTGGAAACTGTGTTACACGATACAGTTCTCCATATTGATGCTCTGTGCCAAATATCAGGAAGCTGGCCATGTTGGTTCCTGAGAAAAATGTGACAGAAATTGTCCATGCTAAATGCGTCAATTAGGAAGTTGACATGCGGCATAATGAAACTGTGTTAAACGACACAATTCTCCATACTGATGCTTTGTTGCCAAATATCAGGAAGCTGGCCTGTGTTGGTTCCTGAGAAAAATGTTGACAGAATTTGCCCATGTTGAAATTATTTTAAGTTGCGTCAAACAGGAGTTGACATGCAGCAGATTGGAAACTGCGTTACACGATACAGTTCCCCATACTTTGATGCTCTGTGTCAAATATCAGGAAGCTGGCCTGTGTGGTTCCTGAGAAAAATGTGACAGAAAATTTTGTGACGCCGACGCCAGACGACTAAAGTGACCCCTATATGTCTCCTCTGCTAACGCAGCAGGCGACACAAAAATGGAGATCCAAAATTTTTCTACCCCTTAATGAACTTCGCAAATTTGAAGCGACGGGGACTTTGGTTTCAACCTTTTAACCAAATAATCACGGCTATATCAATCTATCACTTGAAAAGGATTCAAGCAGCAGTCACATCTATGCTTATTGTGTTTTTGAACTTACAAGTCGGTTTTTTTTAAGCAAATTTTCAGTTCATTTGTTTGCTACTGTCATTAATCTTTCATCAATTTTAATGGCGATTAATTAGATTAAAGACTTAATTATCGCAAAGTTCATCAATCAAATTTGTCATTAGGAAAAAGTGTAAAGAATATACGAAACTTACCTGCAAAAGGATGTTCCTTTGGTTTTTGTTCCACGCCATTGGATCCCTCCGCGGACATGGATCCGAATACACGGTGATGATCTAGGGGTGCTTCCATTTACCGTCGCCTCGCCAGCAACGTCAAAGAGAAACGGTGACGTTAATGGAACGGATGGCAACGTCACAACATTTCCAAAAATGCCGACACAGAACGTAAATTTCAATTACTCAAAACGCTTTTTTGGATATAATAGAAAATGAAGCTAATGAGGAACAGGACGACGCACTAATGATTTACAATAGAATTATCACCAATAAACAAGGGGAAAAGAGATCTGACAACGTATTGCCAGTTGTTATTTTTTTTTTATCGACACATTGCGGCCTACGCTCCGGACGAGTTTTCCTTACATATTTTCGAAAGCAACGGAAAGACTTCCGAGAAAATATGTAGACAAATAATGTATTTAAAAAAAGGGGGGATGGATAGAGGATAAGAATTTTATTCATTATTATTATTTAGATGCATATTTTGAAACAGATCATTAGCATTATTTATAGATGCATAGTTTGAAACAGAAATATCCAATATTAGTTGAAAAAAGAACTATGCATAATAAAAAACAAGAAAACTGGAGACCATTTGTTTCTTCTTTTTATTTATTGGAGTTTAAATTGCTTTATGCCTGCGTCACACTGTCCCGATTTTGACAACAGATGGACCACACGAATTTGAAATTTTCAATATTTCGGGTGAAAATGCCGCGAATTTGAAAAACGGCAAAGATCACTAGAAGCACATACGATGTCAACAGAAGGTCACACGATGACATCCGACTCGAACACGAAGGTCACACGGTTGACTTCCGAACCATATACGAAAAGCACACGTTCTAAAGAAGAAGAACATACGAATGCTACACGAAGGTCACACGATATCGTATTAAGTGTACGGTGCTTCCGAATGTTGTCTCGCGCAGTCTCGAAGGCGTTACCATGATCACCTTATTATGTAACTGTGTCGATATACTGTTATACGCGGTTAAGTTCAGATTCAGTGTAAGAGAATAATTTATATAGTAAGATGTGGAAATGTACAAGTAAATGTCAGAATACGTGTATCACAGTGACAAACGTTCTTGTTTGTTGGTAGCACAATTCTAATAAAATAATTTTCACTGTTTCGTGCACTGTTTACTCTCTTAAATCATCATAATAAATAGATGTCCTTCTAGAAAAATTAGAATAAATCACAAATTAGGTTATCAATACATTTTACCTTAAAACAGTAGATGCGTGCCTGTAAGAGTTTTTGCATGTTCCCTAAGTTGCAATATGTCAGAAGTGCCATCGCATTTCTTTTCTGTTGTCGTTATTAAGTGGCCATTGTTCACATGCAACTTTGAAATGAAAATGATTGACTATTTTCATCATAATTGTTATTTTTAGACAATTTTTTTTGGTCATAAAAACCCACTTCGGCTGTCTTTGGAATTTCCATCTAGATGCCATTCGTACTCTAACACGATTGCGTCTTTGATTGCATTGCGAGCCTATTTAAGATGTCGTGTTACCATCTTAAGACAATCGGGCAGCTTCGTGGTTACTTCGTATTTCATCGTTGAGATGAAGTTGGGCCGATTGTAACGATTATTATACGAGGTAAAGACGACGGGAAAACGAAATATTAGATGTCTTCACGGTGTCTATATGACGAGTAAGATGATTCAATACGAACTTATACGAAATTGGACATTCGGGAGACCATTCCGCATTTTTTGACATGCCAAGATTTTTGTCCGCACTCACGAAGTCGCTCCCGAAGCCATTAAATTTCAGGAAAATGGTCACACGATGGTAAAAGATGCTACATGTATCACGAATATGCCGATGATTTCACGATCAGAGCCGAATTTGAACTTTCCTTAATCGTGTTTCCATCTGTTGTCAAAATCGGGACAGTGTGACGCAGGCATATCAAAATCCTATGCATTATCCTAGGGAGAACAAATCCTATAGGGAAAAAAACTCCTATGATTTTCAATAGGATAATTAATCCTACAGAAAATGAATTAGATTAAATGTCCCAGATAAATATAGTCCTCACAAATAACAACAATAATTGATTTGGATTTATATCGTATGTTTTTCTACTAGAAATGGGATAAGTAATCCATTGAATTTTATTTGAGACATTTAATTTGTAATTTCATTTTCTATAGGATTAATTATCCTATCGAAATCATAGGATTTTTTTCCCTATAGGGATTTTTTCTCCCATAGGATAATGATAGGATTTTTGATAGGATAAAAAATCCCACATCTCCTACAGGATTTTTATCTTTAGGAGCTTATATATATCTTAATGTACAAGTCGTTAGTTAACTTTTAGCTTGAACAAGAGTTACTGCAAAAAAATCCTACCAGATACATCTGAATTTGTTTTCTGATCTTTGATAAAAAGGGTTAGCAAAAAGTCTGGACTTTGTCATGTCCGAAGTTAAATGTCGTACTGATTTTACCAATATAGACCTGCCATTGAGTCAAATGCTGGCGATGTGTTTCATACCATTGTTAGGCCGTTATTCACACACCTGATTTGACTACGGATTGTTTCCGTTACCTGATCAAACTATAGGCACACGGCGGGCGTGACCGGTCAACAGGGGATGCTTACTCCTCCTAGGCACCTGATCCCACTCTGGTATGTCCAGGGGTCCGTGTTTGCCTAACTCTTGTTTTTGTATTCTATTAGGACTTACGAGATTGAATCTTGACCCACTGTTCGTTATCTTTGCCTTTATATTACACATGTGTGTTTCTTTCTACTGATACTAAAATCTTTGACATCCTGGTCTTGACCTTGAAGTTTGACTTTTTTATTCAAGATCTTTAACATTGTCCATAACTTTGAATGCTTAGTGATAGGACTTTCATATTACACATGTNNGTGTATTTTTTATGTCAACTCCTTTTTAGTGGTACCAAAATCTTTTACCTCCTGACCNTCAACTCCTTTCTAGTGGTACCAAAATCTTTTACCTCCTGACCTTGAAGTTTAACCTACTTTTCATAACCTTTAACATTGGTTATAACTTTTGAATAGTAAGCAATATGACTTTCATATTGCATATGTGTATTCATTATGACATGCCCTTTCCACTGGTACCAAAACTTTCGACCTCCTGACCATGACGTTTGACCTACTTTTCAAAAAACTTTTAACATTGGCTATAGCTTTTGAATGTAAGTGATAGACTTTTTCAAAATTCCACATGCGTAATCGTTTTGGCAAGCCCCTTTCACTGGCATGTGGAATCCGGGGCATAAGTGTTTCACAAACAAATCTTGTTTTTGTACTCTCAGTTACTACATGTATATTAACGAGGACTACATTGGGAACCTAGTGATTATCAGCGAAAGCTTCGTTGTACTTTTAGTGACTCATATATTGTTCACTTCTTTTTCAGATAAATTTTTCAGTACACGTTTAATTGCACATTGTATTCTCAGTAATTTAGTGAGGGATCCTGCTAAATCCTCAGGACATATGACACATTTTCAGAGTTTAATGTATAATATATAGTACTCATTCCCGTTGATTTGTTTTAGATTACCAGCAAAAAGCCCTTTATTGTCTTTGTACTTAAAGATATATTTAACACCATTTCTATACGTTAAAATGTTAATCATATAAGTTGCACTCAACGATGTATGCCTCAAGCGATCTCTTCAATCAGGGGAACACAAAAACACATTCACCATAAAAATTGGGAGCTCCAGTTCCAAGGTATAGAAATGTTGAATGGTTTTCCTTGAAGCTGCTAATTTGTGTTTTGCTCAAGCGTAAATATTATCCTACTTGATTATCAATTTAAATTTCATGCCAGCTTACAACAAAGTTCCGAGATATTAAGGTGCAGTGCGATATATGCATGGTTTTATCTTTACTAAGCTTCGAAATCAATATTTTACTCAGATGAGATGTGTATGCTGTCTGACTGAGTATAACTACATGTAACATGTAATTCTGTGAATAATGAGATAGTGCTATTTACATGTAAATGTTACCCCACCAGTTCCGGCTAGTGGGTTAACCTTTTCACTCGATTGGTAGAACACATTTGTCAAAAATGCCAGGTTCGATTCTCAACGGAAGCATATACTTTACTCTGTTACATTTACATCTAACGACTTATTGTTCTTATTTGAATGTATGCGATGTGCCACACCCACTGTATAGATTTAAAACAAAGGGTCCTGTCGTGCTCATTATGGAATTTGTACNCTTGCGATGTGCCGCACTCACTGTATAGATCGAAAACAAAGGTCCTGTCGTGCTCATTATGGAATTTGTACAGTATTTTCAGTTATTATGCTCTCTTGACTAATCAAATATGTTTGAAAGTAGAACCGAAATCTTAGTCTAGATTAATTACTGGTATGTTCCTGCCTCAAATCAATTCTTAACTTTGGTAGAACGTTCCCCGTTCTTTTCTGTAACGGGACATTTATTTATGTTATGTGAAAGCGCATTGCGTGTGAAGATATGACACTTCTGCCTTAAAGTAGCTTTTGTGAATCAATTAGTCCATTAACACAAATTTATCATTCTGATTTCTCTTTCAGCTAAGGGAGCTTAGAGTCTCCTTCAAACGTAGACACACGCACAAAAACAAGACAGCTTTTGTGTTTTGAGTTATTAACGATCGCGTCGAATTCCGAGATTGTTTTTGTCTAATGCAAGTAAGGCAAAGTGCATTGAGTTTTGAGATCTTTATTCGATCAGTAGGAGCATAGGACGCACAGTTAAGACTATTTACATATATGTTTTATTGTTTATCAGTACACATTTTATGCCTCATGGGAAATCACTTGTCTGGAGTGATAAAACTCGGACGCTCGAAAGTCCCTGTATCACATTGTACATTATATACATCTGCAGCTAGAGTAAATCTCACAAACGTCATCCCAATTTATAAATTGGAATAAGTAGCTCGCGAAAGATAGTATTGTCATATATGATAAATACTATGAAGGTCATTGCCATGTACATGTACAATCAATCATTTGAAGATTGGATTGTTGTTTGGTTGATTTCATACTAACACATTGTTGTCACCGGGATGGTTTCAGACCCCCCCCCCCCCTGATTTCAGTATAATATCAGACTCTGGTAATGCCATATACAATATAATTATTGTTAGGATACTGTCCGACTATAGTGATGTTTATGAATATAACTATTTACTGGCGATAAGTTGTCAGGCTATTCACAAGACTGTTGTTCGGTCCCAGTAAGACTCACAATTCTATCGGTTGTCTAGGGAGATGCAATAGCGATAAGTATACTCTTATGACAATGCGTCTAGATAATTTCAGTACGATATCGAATTTCTTTTCAATTCAGATTAATGCAATAAACTGGACATAGTGCTAGCCATTGGCCTCAGTGTGCACGTTGATTTGATTTGATTTTGATTTCAATGAAATGACTACTAGGAAACACAAGTATACGGAGTAAAGTATATGAAGCTGTAAAATGACAGTGACCTTTCTTCTCGCTATTTCAAATTCGGGTGCCGCTAGGCCTTCGTGAAATATCGACATTTCTCTCATTTTACGTGTGCAAACGTTTTTTGCTGACTATTTTTCTCGTCGTCTGCCGTTGAAGTGACGTTTAAATTTTCACATCCGTGATTTTGTTTGTCTTCAGATACAAATCACCTTTTCCCTCAAACTTATTGTAAAGTAACCGTTTATAAATTAAAGTAATTCATTTCATTTCCAAATTAGTTTCATATTCCTTTACAAAGGTTGAAGATAAGAACTGTGCTGATGTATTTAAGAAACAAGAGTATCATGCTGGTGGATGCTTTTCGAAATGCATCTAACCACTGAACTGCTTCATATGAGGAATGCCTTGCATAATGATCAATTTAAACTTGAAATTAGCGAACAGTGATTTATCTCATATTTCCTATACGGAATGCAAATTGAGAGTTTGGTAAACATGGAACCCTGGATTTACCAGAGCGGGGTCAGGTGTTTAGGAAGAGTAAGCATTCTCTGTCGACTGGTCACATCTGCTATGAGTCCTAACCCTTGATCAGTAATCCATAGCCAAATTCAGTGTATAAATTAAGAGCAGGCTAATAATTGGTATATAATACACATTAGACGTCATTTGTATTGGCATACTAGGTCGTTATAACGACCGTAAAATTTGCGAAATGCTTATTTTAAAGACCGGTAAGTGGATATAAAAACAGCCAGTTGGGTATAAAAACAACAAATAGATGAAAATGGGGGAAGATATGAATTTTTTGGTCACATTCAGTCATTCAGATTAATTGCAGCACTTCGAGAAAATAAAGATCAAGCTGTTGAACTGAAAATATTGGTATGCTTGGTTCCCTCACAATTGTTCAAATTCGTCATATCTGTTTCAGATATAAACTATCAAGCAAGTTTAATTTTGGCTTTGAATATTTGAAGCAGTGCTAAATTTTTATTTCAAACCGGAGATTGACAGTTTGTGGATGTGATTATCTTTTGTTTTGTTTACACCAGAGAGTGAACTCACGTATTGCAGTTTGAATGCTTGCGTTGTTCTAATAAGAGAGACTGCACCAAAGGAAACGGGTAATCAAATCACTATAAAGTAAAAGTAAACTTACTGTCATATCATTGGTAAATCCAGATTTTATTTTCCAGATAGTATTTGATATATATTTTTATCACATTCCGTTTACAAAAATTGGTTATCTTTAAGAAAATAACCCTGAGGATTCATTAGGACTGTTTAATCTGAACACTGCTTTGGTGTTTTGCAGGATTATTTTTTTTCTCTCGATTAATGTCAAGCATAATGTTTGTCTGATTAAGAAACCGTCTCCAAGATCACTTGTGTAAATCTCATCGTCTCTCACCAATAATCACAAATGGCCTATCAATCAACCATCACTCTACAGTTACTTGCGATCTGGACTCTGTATAAATATTATAATGTCAGAACAGTCAATCACATATAGTAGTTCTCCAAATATCATAATGGACAAAGTGTTTCCTTAAAATCCCTCTGTCCTCTTGTGTGAAAAGAACATAATGTAAAACATCTGTAAGGCTATGAAGATATTTCATTTTATCATATAATTATAACATGTACATATGACACGATTTTTAAATCGTCAATGTATCCCCTTCTCCTTTTCCAGTTTTTAACTAAATCATCCATCGGTCAAACTGCATTTAAAAACATTAATACTAATCAACACAACTAATACATTTCCGAACTAAGCTAATCTAAAAAGATGATAATGTGCATGAAATTCGTAGAAAATCAGTGATTTTTGGAAATTATTTTTTAAAAATAGTTATCATGAAATTAAAAGAAGACAACTAAACATTACTTTGTGATAAACTAGTGTATACAAAAAATGCGCAGTTTGACTCAATGGCCGTTTTTATTTAAAAGTAACCTTGATGTACATGCAGGTAAAAAAAAGAATGGGGGTGGGTGTTTAAGCGAATGATGGACGTTTATGTTATGTCTATATATCCGCACTTATTCGCGTGACTTGTGTACATTTTGGTTACCAATGCCGTACAACGAGTCACCAACAGGCGATAACGTCTGACCAGTTGTGATCAAGAAGTTTTTAGAGGACCCTCTATAGCACTAAACGCATCTTCTTTAGACACTGAGAAATAACATTCACATTAAGGTGTTTTTAAATATTAAGTTTATCTAAGTAGTTTTAAACCATTGGACGGGCCCATTTATCCCCAGGAAAAAATGTTCAACAGGATAAGTGAAAGCATTGATGAAAGAAATCATCTATAGCTCCTTGAATAAAAACGAAACATGCAAATAAAGAGTTCAGCTTATATGTATACTTATCTTTACCTACTGACATGTTACATAATGTTTGAACTGATTAAGAATTTGTAATCCTCAAAGATTTACTGAATATTTCAATTTAGATCTAATAGGGCAGATAACTCTAGAATTGCTTTACAGAGGGTCCTTAAAGAATCGCATGGTAATTCAAAGCAATTTTAAATAAAGCGGATTTGTACAAAAATGTCCATCTTTTCATAATTAGGTAAAAACCTCGAAAATTTTTGTAAACTGTTTTTATTTGTTCGTATATTATCATGTTTGGGTTGTGTTAGTAAATCTCTTAACATTGGTATTACCTACCCTGTAAATTCCTATTTCTATTTGGACTCCTGTTGTGAAAGTCATCCAGAGTCAAGAATCTTTGTCAAAATAATGGAGCAACTTTGATATTAGTCAAACGAGCGAGTAATCTAAGCTAGTCATTTAAAGTAATGCAAGATAGTTGAGATTTGTTCAACTTCAATGAATTTTAACAGATTCTCAGCTCAGAGAGATACGATAAACTTATAGTGAAATATGTCGTTTCAATTTTAAGTAAGCCATAATCAAATGAGTAATAGTTTCGAAATTCTCCTTGTTTTTCAGCCGTCTCGGGGCATCAAACAAGGATGGATGTAGATGTGAGAACAGACTGTCGGTACGGCTGATATCAGAATGGCATACATCCAATAATCTATCCGTCCGCAGAAAGATTCTGAATGATCGCTGTCGATATTCTGCTGTTTTAAAATGCATACAGATATTTATAATAGAAATGTTGTGCGTATTCGAAAAATAATACGCATTCCCACAAAAAGACACCCCAGAATAGCAAACAGATACACAGTTCAAGATGGCACGGAGTACATCAAATATCATAGACATGAAAGTTAATCTGCAGCTCAGTTATGACCAGCCGATTCCATCAACTCGCAACCAATTAACTTGACCTGTCCTGGCAGAATGTCTGACCATAAAGTGGCGGTCGATCAAACAATATATATAAATCCCATTGTCAAAAGCCTCAGCACCAGGATCCCTTTCTTTGGGTTGCAACCCAAAGCCATTCTCTATTTTCCAGCCTTTTACTTACTGCAGGTAAGAGGGAGTACTATTTTTCGTATACTGAATACACATATATATACAACTTTCTTCTAGACAAGGAATTTTCCAAATAACTCCAAGTCACTACATATGCAAATACACAGTAATATAAACGATAATGTGTTACCTCATCAATTCAATTTCTTTGCACATTGTCTGATTATGACAACATATTTTAAAAAAAACCCCAACAAATGACTCCCCTCGTCCAAATCGAAGTGCTACAAATTTATCTTCGTCCTTATTGACTGACACGTATAGATAAGCACAGTCCATATATATTACATTATGTATTATACTTTCTGTATTGAGGAAATAGATGGGGAAAAAGATTCACAATGATCGTGACCATGTTCATTGTTGTACTGTTAATCTATGGTACAGTTCACATTCGGACTAAATTATTTTCTCGGTGATGTTAACTATGTTGGATAATTCCTTTCATAATCACGAAATGTGGAATGAAATTCTGAAATTGTGAGGAAACTTATCGAATACATGTAATTTAATGAGTGATATGATACAAAGATAGAATTGTTTTGTGCTGAAGTATTAGTGGGAGTGTTTTAAGTACCCTTGAATATGAGAGAGAGCTATAAAACAATCCTCTTTGATCAACTGCAAATTACAATGTAGATCTTTTTAAGACCAATTATAACATAAATTTGAATGGTAGATAAGAAGTATTGTTCCGAAATTTAAAGGCTATCCCGATATGCCATATAGAAGTGCTTACAAGATATATAACATCAATGTAAGGAAAAGATAAGGAACAGTGATCAATCTCGCAAGTCCAAATAGAATTAAAACCAAGACTTGGCAAAACACGGACCACTGGACACGACAAAGGAGGTGGGATCAGGTGTCTAGGAGGAGTAAGCATCCCCTGTTGACCGTCACACCCGCCGTGAGCCATTGTCTTGATCAGGTAAACCGAGTAATCCGCATTCAAATCAGTGTATGTAGCAATATTCCATCATCACCTGCATATGTGTGTTAATCTTTCAACTTATTCGATACGCTAGAGCTTGCTCTGCATAAGATCAGCTTTGAATCGAGGGCAGGATACATACAAACAAGTCGTTGTTGAGAATTTCAACTGTCACGTTTAAAGGCATTATTTTGCAAATTCTATGGTCGTTATAAATATTAGTTTACCAGTATGATCTACATTGAGTCAGATGCTGTCTGAGTGTTTATTAACAATTGTTAAGCCGTTATCATCACACTGATTTGACTACGGATTACTCTGTTTACCCGATCAAGACAAGGTGTGATTGGTCGACAGGGGATGGTTACTCCTCCTAAGGCACCTGATCCTACCTCTCATGTGTTTAGAGCTCCGTGTTTGTCAACTCTTGCTTTGTATTCTTTTAGGACTTACGAGGTTGATAACTATTCCTGTATTTGCCTTAATATTGAAATGACCATGGTGGCGCATATCGATACAAACAAGCAATGATCATGGCACTGGACATTAATTAAAACATGTGCACACTTAGACAGTACTGAGAAGCGCCTAGAGATGAACACAAGAACAATTTTGGGTAAATATTTATTATTCAACATCAATAAGCGCTGTAATTTAAGCATTTGCATGTCAACACAAAGTAAGTCAAACTTTATCACAACTGAAATCATAAACATTGATCTGCAATTGTTTTTTTTACAAAGAGTCTATTCAAAAGAATTTTACGTGCTCGTATTTAATTATTCATATGAAATAATTTCAGGTGGATTTTAATTTTTGAACAAAAATGATAAAATTTCGATAGTAAAATCAACCGTGGATTAAGCAACATTCTTTTCTTTACCAATAACATTTATAAATCTAAATTTTCATATCAGGCTTTATCCACAAATATGCTGAAAGTGCTTTGCAATACATCATTAACTTAGCAAACCTTTACAATATAAATATACGAAGTTAACATCGTGTTAAACATAATCACAATTAAAAAAACCCACAACAATATACAAAGTTGAGTGTAGGGCAACACGGACCCTCCGACAAAAGCGAAGGGCAGGAATCAGGTGCCATGGCAGGGATAAACATCCTTTGCTGACCGGTCACAGGTGCCATGGAGGAGTAAGCATCCTCTGCGACCGGTCACAGTGCCATGGAGGAGTAAGCATCCTCTGCTGACCGGTTAATTTGATTAATATCTTTTTTAATATTTTACAAAGTAAGGCACGCTTATAAGTAGTATTTTTCTATTCTTTGAATGTTTTTACAAGAATTTTGTAAAACAAGAGTTGACAGAGATGTATGGGAGAGAAAGGACCGTCAACTCTGTGCAA
Organism: Ostrea lurida; assembly: GCA_903981925.1. Lineage (NCBI taxonomy): Eukaryota > Metazoa > Mollusca > Bivalvia > Ostreida > Ostreidae > Ostrea > Ostrea lurida. Next base: position 19,311 of record CAJDSM010029447.1, read on the forward strand.
GAGAATGACAGACGACGACAAAAATGGCAAGGTTTTATTCATTTACTTGATTCGGTATAATAAACAATTTATTGCATGAATGTTCGGGAAATATGGTGATTTATTCACCCCAGAAATTTTTTTTATTCCCTTCGGGCGTTGACCTCGGGGAATATGATTTTTCTTGGGTAAATAAATTTCCATATCTCCCTCACTATCATGTAATAAATGTACAATAGCAAAGAATCCAAAAAATTCATCAGTGAAAGCTGCGGTTAAGGCTAGAACAACAACATTCTGACAATATATTTCACTATCCATATAGTCCGAGCGATTTGTGAAAAAAAATGCTTAGAGGGTGGTAAAATCATGATATTTTGCTTGTAACTTCTTCAGGTCATGACAATAAATATTAGAAGGTCACAACAATAAATATTAGAATATAAATAATATACGGTACCAATTTTTATGCACCAGATGCGCATTTCGACAAATTATGTCTCTTCAGTGATGCTCAAACCGAAATGTTGGAAATCCGAAACATGAAAGTAAAACTTTATAAAAGTGATCAATGTAGTGCCAAAAGATTGGGGCCAAAAACTTCGAAGGATCAGAGCTATGCCTGAGGGAGATAATCCTTAATTATGATATGAATTTCTAATTTTACCACTGCAATTAAATACATATCCCTATTTCAAGCTAGTAACATAGTACATAGCAACTGGGCTGTAGAGACCCTCGGGGACTAACAGTCCACCAGCAGAGACCCAATCGAAAAACTCAAAATGGCGGATTTTGGTGGCTATTTTGAAACGAATGCGACAAAATTAATAATAAATCAGGGGGAAAAAAAATAAAAATTCAACGCTTTGACTGAAATTGATAAAACTTTGTAGATATATTTTCTACAATTTGGTTTACCATTAAAATGTCTAAAAAAGCATATAACAGGCAGTCATCTTAGAAGCCACTTTTTTCTTTCTCTTTTCAACACTTAAATATATATTTATATGTATATAAATTGCTTATGTTTTTGGCTTATATATTTAGACTGCGATACTCTCCTAGTCACTTCTTTATTTAGACTTCACGGAGTGCTCATGCGCAGAACTATATTTTTATCGGTTTTTTTCCCCAGCGCATGCACTCTAGATTGGATAGATTTTGTAAACAGTGGCAGATTCAGATCGCAAGCCACCACCCTCCCCTTCACCTTATATTTTCTTTTTTGTTTTCTTTCAATTTTGTTTCAATGTGTTTCAATGTGGCCTATGACGCCCCATCTGATATGCGTTTTTTGTGTACATATGTTTTTTGTTCCCTTTTGCCTGTAGATTTTTGAATAGATTTGTCACAGCAATGTCTCAGGGACATATTTGTTTTCATATCATTTGTTTATTTTTTGCTACTTTGCGCTCCTAGTCAAACTTGATCTAGTGTATTTTTGTCATATTGCTATACTGTTCATTTTTGTCATTGCTAGTCAAGTTTGAACTTCCTTTTTATTTACTGTCCCAATATCTAGTTGTGATATACCATTGGCATGTGAATCAATACTTTGTCATTTATCTATTGAATAAATGACCTTTCTTATTCCTTGATACGTGTTTTGTCTAATCCTGCCTAATAGTAGACAACCGACAATTGTGTGGCGTCGGTGGCCTAAGGACTTTATGATCGATTTTGTACTCCCCTAAAACCGACTTACGGTAATCAATCAATCAATCAAAACAAATTCCCAAATACCAAAGGACCCAACGTTGCGTCTTCGATCAAATCCTTCCTAAACTGGTTATTAAAAATAATTAAGTATTTAAATCAGAAGAAGAACAATTAAACCATCACTTACTCGCAACGCATGAGACACTCATTGCCGTATGTGATACCATCAGTTCCACACACGGGCAAGTATATACGGTTGCAGAGACATTCAGGTGCGGCAGTCGTGGTCGGTTCTGGATTTTCACATTCCCCTTTCTTCTTCTTAGCAACAGAACTACAAACATCTTGACAATGTATTGAAAATAAAGTGCCATGCACAAATACATATCGAATATAAAGATTATATGAGAAAATTTGCATAGCTGATCTCTCCTTTAGTTCAATTATTTTATGGCTGCATCTTGACAAATATACTGCCTCATCGCAATAGAATTTTTTGAAGTCTTGTGAGTAGTTATATTTATTGAGGTTTGCTGACTTTGTATGGCGCTACGTTAGAGAGAGAGAGAGAGAGAGAGAGAGAGAGAGAGAGAGAGAGAGAGAGAGAGATGTATACACCTTTACAATAGATTAATATCTTGAGCAAGTATATTATCATAACACTAATATTTGTTCCTTTAGCCTTGCCCCCACTTGTGAAACTAATGGAACATTATTGCAAATACTTACGCACAATTCAGAGTACATTCGTTGGCGTAGGTTCTACTGTCTTTGCCACAAATTGGATCGTAAATTCGTGGACATGCACACAATTGGTTTTCACATGCTCCGTCATAATATTTAGACGTTCCCCTGAAATCGAGTGGTAATCAACATTACACACACAGAGAGAGAGAGAGAGAGAGAGAGAGAGAGAGAGAGAGAGAGAGAGAGAGAGAGAGAGAGAGAGAGAGAGAGAGAGAGAGAGAGAGAGAGAGAGAGAGAGAGAGAGAGAGAGAGAGAGAGAGAGAGAGAGAGAGAGAGAGAGCTGTATACGTATGTCCTGCTATTCGTCCAGAAATATCCATCACAAAAAGGACAACGAGGTGAATTTGGGCGCGTTTTGACACGCTCTAATATGTCCCATTCAAGTTGTGGGGTAGCACGACTGTAGTGTATGGGTCGTTATAATAAGTAAAGATCAATCTAATAATACGTAATTTACAAGTTTTCCCTTGTAAACCTCTATCGAGATTGTTTTTGTGCAGTGGATTCCTTTTTGCTGCGTTAATATATTGCCTAAAGGCTAATTATCAGCCGATATGCAATTACCTTAACATCAGGGACACACAAATGTACTAAGTTTAAGAATATGTAATGGCAGAGATAACGGCAGCGACCAATCCAGTAAGTCTCCAATAGAATACATAAAACAAGAGTTGGGCAAACACGGATCTCTGGACGCGCCAGAAGTAAGATCAGGTGCCCAAAAGGAGCAAACATCCCCTGCTGACTGGTCACACCCACCGTGAGCCCATTGTCTTGATCAGGTAAACGGAGCAATCCGTAGTCAAATCAGTGTATGAAAACCTGCGCAACAAGTGTTATGAAACACACCAGACAGCATTTGACACAATGGAAGGTCATACTGGCAAACTAATTCGTTATAACGACTATAAAACTTACGAAATGCTGCCTTTAAACGAACTTGACTCTTGAAACCTCTGCATCAACAACTTGTTTGCAAGTAGCCTGTCTCGATTCAAAAACTGATCATACGCGGAACCAGTATTTGCGTATCGAATAAGTTGAGAAACATACACATCATATGCAGGTGATGATGGAATATTGCTACATAAATATGGGGATTTAACGATGGAGAAGCTGAAATCGTCCCGTTTGTCATTAAATTGAGTTTTTAGCTGCCGTTAATGTCAATGTGAATATCCAAGTACGAAGCAGATATGGAAGA
>CAJDSM010029451.1:385-13680 GCA_903981925.1 Ostrea lurida
TCCTAATACACTGTTCAGCCAAATGTTTTCCGAGTTCGCCCACATTCGAATTTACTAAAATTCCTTACCTTTTTCTCATTTAGTCGCATCGAAGTCCATTTCCGAAACGGTTATCCAATTGCGATGGTATCGCTCTTTGACGTATACACCGATTGTAATCAATGCTTGTGTCGATTAGGTTACGATATCGGTTGCGATACCTCAAAAGAACGCATTCACTTTTCTTTTTATCCCGTTAATATAATCTCTCTTTAATTTTGTGTCTCTTTTAAACATGTGCTTCATCCTTGATCTCAATCGATTCAAGCTTTTTTTTTAGTCTTCTACTATTGTCTCCAATCTCACCGAGACGATGGCAGCCGCTCATTTAGGAGACTTGAGAATCCAGCTTGAATGTCACCAAAGACAACGGCTAGAATAACGAGCTACAATTCATGCCTAAAGCGGTAAGATTGTATTGAATAAAGCAATTACGACACTGGGCTCCGCGTTTAAGGATTGTAACCTAATAAGCCAAAAAGTGTTCATACAGGTCCAGATAACCTACATCTATAATTCCGTCTTAGACGCCAACTTGTGAAAACACTTTTAATTTATAAAATATACAATTATCAAAGAAAATTTCTATTAGTTGGTATAATATTCATATTCAGTAACACGTCTAAAAGAAATAGTGTATTACTATGTATCAACTTCTATGAAAAAGTTACTAAAATACAAGCTTATCATATATAGTACTAACCAAACATTATTGAAACACAATTAATGCAAATATCCATTCTAGACTCACTATGTCTCTTATGTAATTTACAAATGCCAAAACAAATGATTATTTTGTTATTAATAATCAATCGATTATAGCAATGAAATACTTATTTTTTCATTGATTTACATATTGTGAGCTTTATATTTTGCCTAAAACAGAAAATTATGGTATGGAATTACTGACTATAAGCATACTGAATTAAATGAATGGTCGATCTTGTTTGTCTAGACTCATGCATTTTTATATGAGTAGGAACTGACCTAGGTTTACTTTCGAGTTGTTGGTGTGAGAGTTAATAACAAATAGCAGGTAATATTGATTTAATATACTTATGCCTAAGAACTTATACCAAACATGCTGATTTACATTTCATCTTGAGATCATTAGATATCATATAATAGTAGTTTAGTTTAACAATCATTAAGTATAATATAATTAAATCTGATTAATAAAGAACCAATTTAGATTAGACATACAAAATTAAATTAAGAATCCGCTATTATTTATTAATGTCTATTGTTCATGATTGAATATATAATCCCCTTAAAACTCACCAATTATCAACATTCAATATCTCGTTAATACCTTGGTCTAACTCAACTGATGGAGATCCTCTATAAACCACCTAATGTTCTTAGCTATATTTTTACCTCGATAGCATTCAGATATTTCAGAATCTTGAACTATTTCTTGTCCCACCAATTTCTGATGATGAGAAATACCAAGTTCGACTACTATGTGAGTATCATAAAATTTGACTGATTACCTTAAAAATTCATTTTCTGCAAATCTAGAGAGTCTCATGCAACACGCTCTAATAATATTATCCTATTGATTACCAACACCTCAAACATTTCTTTGCCATATTAAACACCTATCTTATCAAAAGCTTTTGACTGCTATATGCGTGATATATAGCAATATTATCTACAAATAAAGAATTGTTCTACCTGATAATGTAATCTCATACTCTTTTTGATTTCCTCTAGATAGAATCATTGGAACCTATGTTAATCATTAATTTATTTCTCTTTCATTCTTACATATTATTTATCTAAAAGACATCAAATCTTTAATGAGGCCTACTGAATTGTGTATTTTACCTTGTGAACATATATCTTTATTTAATCTCTATGTTTAAACAGATCACAACCCATATATACTTTCTATATATTACAAGAAGAATATATATACACGACATCTCTCTCTAATTACTATTTATGGCGATTGCGATTCACCTCATAAGTAAATTATCTCCGCTGACCCATGCCTTCACATTATCCATGCCATCAGATCCCCATGTCAATCACGACTTTACCACTAATCTTCGAACACATAATTCGCTAACTCCCTCGTGTTGGGCTACTTACATTCACAGTTGGCATATATTACCAATAACATTACGCTGATTCCCCTAAATCATAGTCTCCAGATATCAAACCAGAACTAATGGAAATTGCACAATCCGAAGTTACAGTGTTCTACACTGCCTGAATCAACACCTGGAAATATTATGGGGATGGGAAGGGAACGTCATCTGGGCGTGATGGGTTACATTTAATTTTTAAGAGAGATCACGAAATATCGAAAGCGGATTCACTTCGTAGTTAAGAAGGAAGATTATCTAAAAGTATCGAAGTAAATATCCGAGTGGAAAATGAAGAACCTTACTGGTTCTTATTAAAAAAGACTAAAATAGTTAATTCTTTATCTATATTGTGTCTCATTAGAATTGTTCTTGATAACGAGAATTTGGGGGATTTGTGATTTGTGGTTCAAATAATTAAATATTCTTCTAAATTACTTTCTACTTTCTACTTATAACGTCCGCTACATTGATAAACAGACTGCTCATGTCTTTTAATTAATAAACGATTTGAAGAAAGGTTAAACTTTAATATTATTTATCGTTTCTATCTGCAGAAATTATTACCATCGCTCTAAACCTAGGAACGACATTTTTTTCATTCACATTATACACCATACACTCTCCAATACGTCCCTTTATTGATTTAATTTACACTTTGCCAATGACTCTTTCATCCATTTTATAATTTATTTGATTCCCGTATTTTTCATTGTACCTTATGTTACTACTTAGAATATCCTAACTGACTCCGGTCCCCTCATTCACAGTAAATCCTTCCCTATACTCCCAAGTAGCTAAATCGAAGTGATCCATCTAATTGAATCGACAGCATTGCGATATAAGCAAAAATAGTCTTATTATGTAACAAACCCTTGCAATTTGATATTTTAGTTCCTTTAATATGATAAAACTAATCCGCAAGATCAAATTGTCCACCGATTGTTTTCAATTTTCACTATTTCATAATTGACCCCATTTTCCGAAGTTTCAAGCAGCCATTCTTATATTTACAATGCATATATTCACTAATAATACAGTTGTTAAAACCAGTTCTACATTTTTTTATAACTATTATTCTCATTTTTATTAGCCCATGCAGACCTATTAATATATTCTTCTACGAACTAGTATCTTTAAACCGATTCCCGTTACTAATTCAATTTATACATTAATACAACAACACTCATTACACTTTACCAGCTAATAGACGTATTAGATATTGTTATATTAATCCCGGCACCAAAAATTTCAGAACTCCCTATACTACACCATTATTATAAACAGTTTAAACTGCTCTAACCTCCCATACCACTCAACGCAATTCTAAGATTAAAACAACTACGATTCTTCTCATGCACTGACTGCTATTGATTACAACCTCACACACAAAAGAGCTTAATGCTAAATCAATCTTTCAATTAAAACATATTAAGGCTAAAGTATTCAATGGAACGATTATAATATACTTCACAATCGAGCTTGCGTTAAAATAATACTAAGAATCACTTTATTAAACACATATATCATAAAAACCTCCCGCTAGTAGATTATTTACATAATACCATAATTTAAAATTAATTCATGCATCTAGCACTACAGACGCGTTCAACAAGGAGAGATAAATTGACAATAATAACTTAGATAGTACCTAAAAGATTCCCATATACAAAGAATTCAACACAAGGACTCATATGTTCAACTGATTTCCAATAATATGTATTTAGCGATGAAAACAAAATCCATCAATTCCATAAAAAAAAATTTTTCCCCCCAACTCAATTTCATCTCAAGCCTCTATATATTACACTAAAAATTTGTCTCTTGATAAATTAGCCCATCATCTCACTATATTAATATAAAAATACCCTCATACCATTAAAATTTCAAAATAGATATCCTCATCCTTTACACCATTTATATAAGCCAGCGGATACTAATCTCTTACAGACGAAAACCTATATTATTATCCTGAACAGAATAAATACATATAGAACAAAATGTAACTTGCACTTATGTACACTTTTTCAAAAAACCAATTATCTAATATGCTTCTCCTAAAAGAATATTTCATAACCCCCCATATTTAAAATCAAAGAAATGCGCCAAAGCAATAATCCTGTATTTTTTTATTTCATAAGTAAATAACGGTTATATTAGGCCTTCACGCTAAATATTACAAAATCAAAGAATCTATATTTTGCATGTAATCAAATACAACCTATCAATCCTCCCATGTAGTTCCTTCCCATAACCGAGTGCAGCTGAGTTTTTCGAGCAGATCAAGCGCTATTATACTACCATGTTTGTTTACCCACTATAAATTCCGTGCTACTAAATCGGCAATAGATATATATTCGCTATAAAATAATCCGTGCATGTAATGGACCTAAAGAAATAAATTACATATCCACGTCCATATTAAAATAACCAATTCTAGGAGACTCATAATAAAATTAAAACTAATTATATACTAAATAACATCCTAATTTAAATTCAATCACCACATATCTGCTAGACTTGGGCCCGCATACTAGTTATAGAATAGTTGTATTACATAACAAGTATGCCAATCAATCTTATCTCAGAACCATAACATGCAAATCGAAGATTGCAATAGTAGAGATATCCCCAGAGGTAGGAAGACAACTCTACTTTCAATTATGCAATTAAATAAGTGGGGCTATTGATGTATTGATTGCAAAGTTTACTTCCAGACTTAAAGTCTTCTAACTTTGTCTATCAATTCCACTTTGCGTAAACCCTATACAACATTTTATGATAACCAAAAAGACCATAATCAAATAAACTCACGTATATATTTCCCCGTTCCACCATACATTAATTATAAATGAAACACTCTTATCCCGTCCTTAATATATAATAAATGTACCCTGGGCTGGGGGGAGCTATTTTTATTCTTTATTCCGATCAAGACTATTCACAAATAAAACCCCACTCCGGGCCATTTCATTTAGATTCCACGTTCATGAAATCCATGCAAACAGTCAAAATACTTTATAGTGTTTTATTATTAACCCAAAAACCGTGTTTGGGTATTAGGATCAATTTTTCTTAATGTTAGAATTAAAACATGAAATAATGCGGTTGGAAGAAAAATCCGTCGGAAGAAAATCCAAGGATAAAACTTAAAAAGAGATCCCACAAATTTGTTTCCTCCATTTTTTTGAGGCAGATTTTTAAAATTATTAATATTCTTTTTGTTGCCTGCAAATATGCAAAATTAATATTGCATTATAAAAAAACATCTTTTACTGAATAGATACATTTCATAAAACTCCTTTATTTAATGATTGATTTGTATTTTTGATTAAACAGATTTCTAAGAAATTTTTGGAAGCACGTTAAGAAATAATGACGGGTATTTATAGAGGGAAAAATTTTTCGTGGGGTTTTTTTATGGAATCTTCCCATTTTTTCCCTTTTCTTTCCCTTTATTTGTTTATTTTTTTCTTACCAGAATTTCCCCAATCAGAGTTAAAAGGAAAAACATGAGGGTGACTCGTTGTTTAAAAAGGGCGTCTTTGTGTAATTGATTTTAAATTTTTTTTTTTTTTCTTTGATTATCCAAATAAAAATATAAGTTTACCTAAATTTTGATTGGGAATATAAAATTTTTTCCGGTATGATTAGGTTTAATAAGTTTAAGGTGCAAGAAATTTTATCCTTTTTTACCTAAAACTTCTGTGTGACCGGGGTGTTATTAAGTTTTCCCGTGGTTTGTTTGGATTTTTAAAACTTTAACGGGGGTCCCGCGGTTTTTTTTCAATTTTAAATTTGTAGGGGTTGGGGCCAAGGTCAATGTGTTCTGTTTTTTATTACATTTTAGTTTCCCCATTTGCATACATGCTGGTTCATTTAAGTTGTTCACTCTGTCATTTTAGGGGGGTTAGGAGCCAAGATGTTTGGTACAAAGGTTTTGCCATTTTTATGTGACTGAATCCAGTTAATTGGTACCTAAATAAATTAATATTTGTATATGGGGCAATATGTCCCAGGATGGGGAAATATTTTAATAACTGGTTGTTCCATTATTTTCTTAAATTTAAAGAATTTTTGATTTGTTTCATATTTTCCCTTCATTTTGGGGACCACAATTTTTATTCCCTTGCAAATTTTGGATCTTTTTTAAACCTAAAAGAGTATAGATAAATTTAAATAATATTGTTAAAATAAATAATTCACTTTAAAAAATTTTTTTACCCCATGAGTAAGGGTGGAATAAAAATATATTGTATGGGCCAAAATGTGGAGTCAAAATGTCCCCACATAAAAAAGGTTCCTTTCCCCCAAGATGGGGAATTACAAAAAATTAAAAATTGGGCAAAGATCGAAGAAAAAAACCACAAAAAAACCCACCTTGGTAGTATATCCCCCAAGGGAGTGATCACGAAAATCTATTTGGTTCTATAAAAGCAAAAGAGAAGTTTATTTTTTCTCTTTTCTGCGTCTTCGCACCTGAAAACCCCAAAATCCACCCTTGGATCTGTTTGTTTTGTTCGAAATCCAATTTTCGCCCAGTTCAAAAGCACTTTTTACTTAATAACAAGCATGCAAAGGCCAAAGAAAAATTGTTTTTTTTTTTTCTCCGCATCAACATAGACGCAAATTTGGACGACAAATATCATTAGGATTTTGATGATATGCCAATATGGAAGATACAAGTTCACAAAGAATTATAATTACAAAAACAATAACAATTGTTCACTTCCTCTCCCCAACCCTTTCTTCATGCCTATTTCTATCCACCTCTCCAACCTAGAGAAGAAATATACACCTTAATTATTCCCCACCTCCACTCCTCTCCCACATTCGGAACTTTGTTTACAGAAAATTTCCCCCAACCCACAAGACTGGCCTACAATTTGTCACTACAAATAAAAAAAACCACAAAAATAAAATATAGCAAGTCGCACACGAGCAGATGAAACTCCCAATCTTGCACGTATGAAAAAAAACTCTTGGGGCAAGTTTATCGTCCTGACGGATTACTTTTTTTGGGGGGAACCACCAATATCAATCATTATTAAGTAACTGTTAAAAAAATCCTCACATCATAAACACCCTATTTTTTTCCCTTAGGTTTAAATTCCTCTTTTCGTCCATTATGTTTTTACAAACTAAAAACTTACTTAAAATTTCACCCACAAGGGGGCCACTTGATGAAGGATTAAAAAAACATCTATTGCGCGTCCTCAATGTTTTATTGCTATCCGATTGAAACTCTCGCAGGTGGGAGTATGAATATTTATACCTGATTAAAGAGCGTAATTTCCTAGTTGAGAGGGATTGTTCTCAAATACAAGCTTTCTTCACATTTTACTATTTCTAACAATGACCAGCCAAAAGGTGGTCCAACTTCATTTTCTCCAAGGAAATGTAAACGACCTCTTCGCTGATTCCAGATATCATATCATTATGTTTGCCAATCGCCAACTTTGGCTCGAGCCGCAAAAAAATAAAATAATAATTCCCGTTAAAAAGAGGACTTTTTTTCACATTATCTCCCATTACGTGTAATTTCTTGTCCGACAGGGCCGATCTAAAAAAACCCACAAAGCAACCAGCGGAGTCATGCTTCGAATGCAGACTTGTGAATGTCGCGAAAACCCAAGGATATGAGGCTTCCAACAATAGTTCGGAAGTAAAATTTTTAAAGACACCAAAGACCACAATTGTATCCTGTACACTCTTGTAGATTTTCAGGAAATTGGGAGTTTAAAAATAAATAACGATATAATTAAAACGAAAAAGAATATTTTTCCCAAATCCGCCGTTTAATTAGGAAAAAAAAAAAAACCCATTTAATGCATACCCCCCAAAGGGTTTTTTGCCCCTACCATTTTTTATCCCTTAGTTGTTTGTTAAAAACCCGGAAAAAGTTGATCAATGGGGAAAGAGAATTAAAAAATAGGTTAAAACATTGGGGAGGAAAAATATTGGTTTCTTTGATGGGTTTTTCCCAACCCGGACAAAAGGCGGGGGGCTGAGATGCAAACAATGACTTGAGTTTTTTGTGTTTTCTGGGTAAAACCTAATTTCCCCACTAGTGCAAACCCGGCCATTTTAAAGAAGAAAAAAAGAGTTGTAATTAGAGAATTCCACCAAGCCATTGTAAAAAATATTTCGCTTTATTCTTTTACCAACTTTTCTACCCTATTTTTATTTCTTTTCTTTTCCTTTTGGATCGATAAAAACGGTGAGGGAAAACGGTTTTTCCTTTTTCCATTACAGCGAGCGTTAATGCTCACACAAACTATTTTTAAAAAAATACGTTCATTTAACACTGTTTTCCCAGTGGAAATGTGGGAAACGGAAGAAAGAAAAGGGAATATGGGTGGGGGGAGAAACTTGGGGGCGCACGGAAACCTAATACAAGCAAAAACTGGGATTCCCCAGTAAAATTAATTAGATAATATAAGCCTCCCTTTTTACAAAAGAAAGCCCTAAAGTCAAAAAAGAACTACTAGATTATGCTGGATTTCTAGTTAAAAAATATGTGATATTTCCGAAAACGGGCTGCCCCCTCTGTTTCTATCTCCAGTTATTTACGCCCCACAAACCCACATTAATTTTCGGGTCGTCTGGCACTTGGGGGGGAGGGGCTGCTCCAAAGGGAGGGGCAGAAATAAAGAGAATAGTCAGTATAAAAAGGGCGCATCTCTGACAGTCGTCTACTATGAAGAACAACATGGTACAGGCATGCCACAACCAATCAAAAAGAGAGAGCACACTGAAAAACCTACGGGCTCTTGTCTTGTCCGTTTACTATTACCAGCCCGAACTGCTTAAATCGAACCATAACTTCAGTTGATCCCCAAACCAAATGTTAGAGGTAAGTGTTTTGATCTTGATTTTAGAGAGTTGACACAAAAAGTTTGTTTGCGTAATGTCCTATATTTAAAAATGAAGATATGAAATATTTAAATTTAGAGACTCATGACCACCAAAGACATGTTATGTGTAATTTTGTCCGAGCTTCTCTGAAGATTATTATTGGCTGCCCTTAAAGGGTGAAAGGGCCGGATAGGATCTCCTCTAAGGAGAGTCCCCCGTAGATGATTGTATTGAACAGTAGTGAGAAGAAATTTTTTAGAACAAGAAGAACCAAACCCGAAGTTTATTGCACAAAAGTGAGAGCGTGGCAATGGAAAAGAGCTTTTTTCGTCTCCAAAGGGAAGACTTAGTAGACCTGGATAAACCCCAAAATCCCCCGACACCACCATGAGAAATAAAAGAATAAAAGAATAACCCCAAGGGGCTTATCCGTAGTGGAAGAAACTGTGTTTTAAGGGGTGACGCCTGTGCCCTTTCAATTGTGAGCCAGAGAGGAAAAATTAAAAGGGAGAAACATTAACTGTGAAATCTAAGCCATGGAGACTAAATCAAAACCGGGAGCCTAAATGATTTCCTTCCCGAAGATTATACAGAGCCACATTTTTATTGATTTTTTTTGAAAACTTTTAATATTACCCCACCACACACGTGCCTGATATTTTTATATCTTGCCAAACCACCAATGTGTTTTTACACACTTATCATATTTTAAATCTGATCTATTTATATAGAGGTTGTAGAAAAAAAGCTCAAATAAATTTCCAATACGTGACCCGGTACCCTAGGAGTTAATGATGTTCATCTTTTTTCCAGTCCACATTAGGTACCAAGCATAATGTGTTAGGGATTTTTATGATGTAAGTACATGCTACAAAATGCTATATGCCCAGCCGCGATTGTCTTCTGGTATCCCAAAGCGCATGTTCGGTCTTCGGTTTGGCAGAGAACTAGAAATGATTTCTCAATGGCTAGCATTTTAAAAACCTGGTGAAATTACCATAAGCAGTATAAATGTCGACGACTCTCATTTTATTCAAACGAATTATGTAGCAAGAAACGCTCTTTGTTTTATATCTTGTTTTTTTTCGATTTGTAGTCTCAATATTGCCCCTGAGGTGGTGTATCGCCTCAATTTTCATGTTTCTCTACCAGCAAATCGCTATTAGGAATATGCGATCGGTGAAATAAACCCAAATCTTTAACTACTAAAGCTATATTGAAGCCTTTTCCTCAGAAAATTTTCGTAGAAATTTATAATTTGTAATTATTGAAAAAATGTTATCCAGAAATCTTGTATCCCCCAAGACCATATGTTTTTAACAAAGTGAATTACATATATTATCCCAATTTTCATTAATTTTTATGTCGTACATTCAGTACAATAGATATAGATATATAAATGGTTGTCCTCTAAACAACTCTGTATAGTCGTTAATCCATTTCACGATTTTTTTGTTATATTTACTTTCATAAATAAATTTTAGAAAGCTAAACGATTAAAATTTAATATTTCAAATATCCCATGTTAAGGTTGATCAACCAAAAGAAGATTAGACTGTATATATCATTAATAACCTGACAACAAAATGAATCCATCCCGGAGGGTAAGGCCCGGGGCTAACACCGGGGGTGGGAACCTCCGAAGCAATAACACATACCAAGAATACGGCAGACAAATATTGAAACCGGCGTATGTTCCATGTTATGCCCACTACGATGGGAACGGGAGAATTTGAAAAATTAAAGAAGGCCAACATTATCCCTCACTCCGCGCTAAACCCGGTCAAACCCCCCCACCCCGGGCGAGCTTAAGCCTACCTGAATGCCCCCCTTAGTAGGGCTCATGTCCCGGCAAATAATTAAAGTACAAATCCGGCTATGGAATAAATAACCTAAGCGGGAATAAACATATACTCGGCGCCCTCACGTCACACTTCACAAATAAACAAACAGCTTTTTGTTCTAATGTTGTTTAGGCGAACAATTAGCCAAAACCCATTTGGGGGTAGTTAAACCACGCGGAGGAAATAAATTCTAAAAGCAAAAGGGATTTGCTAATAACACCCAGTGATTTCAGGGTGTCGTTTTCAAAAAAAATTTATGTGGTATGAGAATCAATCGGATAAAGTACTTGATGAAATTAAAATTTCGCCCACACACCAAAAACGAAACAAAAATGTAAAAAATATATACGTAAAGAAGATTTTCTATCCTGGACGTAACATTGTAAACAACCGGGCCGGAGAAAAAAATAAAAGAAACCGGAAGTTAAGTGGGCGAAAAAATTAAAAAGAGGAAAAATATGTTTTGGCGGAAAGACAAAAAGAATTAAGAATTTTGAAATGTGGTTACCGCTCTAACAAAATCCGAGAAAATTGTCACCTTATTATTTCTTGGTTATACATTTTAAAAAACTGCCTTTAGCACGCCAAGTTGCCTTTATTTCATAGTAAGTAATAAAAAAGCTTCACTTGCACACCCCTGACCGTTAGTTAAGTGTTGCGGGATGAGGCTGGGTCACCCTTGTCGCTTTTAAAACTTATTAGCCATCTTAATATTTTTTATGCATAATAAGCGCCGTGGAGCTATTTATTTAAACAGCCTCGGTGAAGCATGATCCCGGAGTGGTCCTTCTCTCTATTGCGTTATTCGGGGGAATGTCCAACAGAAAGACACTGAAAGATTTGTGAATAACTCAACCCGCCCCACCATGAAAGTAATGTGTGGGTCTGTAAATATAATTTGACTGGTAGCTCAAAAGCATATGTGTATTTGTTGTAAAAATTAACATGAAGAGAAAAGCAGAGGTGTGAGGGATACAAATCTCGGGGCCTAGTATCGATTATGGGCATAGAAATATGTTAATATAATATAGACCTGTGACAAATTTCACACCGCCACTCTTCACACCTGGGTGGACATTTTAAATCAGTTATTATTGTTAAAAATGTTTATAATGTTAGGTTCCTGTCTATACATGCCAAATTAGAAATTTTCAAAATGTTATAAATGTATGAAATATATTATAAAAATATATAATTTCCGCCCACAAATATCTTATTACATAAGCCAAGAGGATGCCTATAATATTATTCAGTATTTTGCGCGTATACACGTAGTTGTGTTAGAAATTACAAAGGGTTTATATTAGCTCAATATTCTAGTACCGTTTTAGTTAGTTTTAAAACGAAGGGTTTTCGTTTTGGGATTAATATAGTTTTTAATTTCATTATATTCTAATTCTACATGGGAACAGTAGAAACAATACTGAAAGTTGTAAATCCACAACAGAACTCAATTGCAGGACAATTTTGTGTATTAAAAGACAGATATTTATTGTGAAATTGTTATGTGATTTGTATTGATAAGAAAAAATTGTTCAACCTCCATCAAATTCCATTTTCCAACTTTCTAGAGTTCCATCATTTGTAGGCTAACCTCAAATACGCTTTCAGTAGTATGGAGCTGTAAATAATCAGTGAGAGTATTCCCGCGTAGAGATATATACAACAAAAAACAAAGTGTAGAGCAAAAAAACAATGCTATGTAGGGTGCTCACAAATGTGAGAATCGGACACTTGGCTCGCGAAGATGGACCTAATAGCCCAAAGTTGTATATATACAGTCCAGAAACCTACACAAATATACCACTGTAATGAACATTTTTATTTTTATACAATTTATCAATAAATTTTCTAATTATGTGAAATAAGATCATGGTAACACATGAGTAATGTAACTTGTACAACTCATGAACAGCTAAAAGTATCCTGTCTATAGAATCTAACCAACATTATTGGAAACACAATTAATAATTCATCCAATTTCTAAGACTCATCAGCTGAACATAAATGCCAGACTACAATGATGTATTGATCATATGGCAATGAGAAACTTATATCATTTTGTACATGGGCTCATTTTGCAGAAAATTATGATGAATACGTGACATAATACTGATAATTAATGCACTGGTGTCTAGACTCAGCATTTTGTATATGAGTAGGACTTACCGGTATGTTTACTTTTCGGTGGAGAGTATAACAAAAGCATATTATGATATATTGATCAAACTATCAAACTTCGATCATTTCATTCTTTATGATCATATCATCATAAAAGTATAAATCATTAATTTAAAATTATAATTAAAAGTATTAATAAAGAAATTTAATTAAAACTACAAAATTTATGAATGCTTTATTTATAATTTTGTTTGAATATATAATTCAGTTGAACTCAGATATTTTGAACACTGATATCTCGAATACCATGTTTATGTCGAACTGATTTGGAGGTCCCTAT
>CAJDSM010029454.1:0-27489 GCA_903981925.1 Ostrea lurida
CGACCAGACACTTGTATTTTCGGGTGCCGTTGTTCAAAAAGCGATTATCAATAATCTGAAAAAGGCTGGATTTTAATTTATCGTGAGGAATTGTTGTATAAAGTGTGGATAAATCATACGTTTTGATGCAGTCAATTTTAGAAAAATCTCATGACTTGAAGTTTTCTAAAAGCTCTTTGGAGTTTTTGAGAATCCACATCTGATTGACACCACTTCTGGAATATGTAGTTGAACAGTATCTCAGAAGCGACTCTTTAGCAGCTGTTAGTAGTTTAATTAATAGTAAGGATAGAGGCTGGTTAGAGCACTTACTGGAACAAGCGATGTATCTTTGTTTGTAAGGATTCTTATGCAACTGATTTCTCTGGTATTGGATATACCTATTTTACACTTATCTGTTTGATACTTAACATACATAGTAGAAACGAGTATGTATGGTATTGGACACGCATCTGTCTGGCACTTGATATACATATTAGACACGTATCAGTCTTGTATTGGATATACATATAAGTCACGTGTCCGTCTGGTATTGGTCATACATATCAGTCACGTGTCCGTCTGGTATTGGATATGCATGTAAGTCACGTGTCCGTCTGGTATTGGACATGTTTGGATAATATTGACTCTAATGGCAGACCGAAAACTACATTATATGATAAACGCGATGACTTTGAATTTGCAATCGTCAGCTTTCCTTTTCTTTCTAGTAATGTACACTGTACCACTATCGCCTGCTTATGGTGTGTGTGTCTCTCAGCTGATTCGATACGCAAGAGCATACCGTGCGTATGAGGACTTTGTTAAAGCGAGGCCAATCTACTAAACAAAAAAGTTGATGTTGCAGGGTTATAGCGAATCTCGTTAAAGTCCAGCAAATTTCGCAATTTGGTACGTCGCTATCAAATGATCTTGGTTGTAATGACAAATGATCACTGTTTTTAGACCTCTCATTTTCCTACTAGATTTAAGCCGACGGGTAACCCATTACTTTGTTTCGACTACGGGCTCAACGGCGGGTGTGACGGTCAGCAATGGATGCTTACTCCTCCATGGCACCTGATCTGCCTTCGCTTTTGTCGGAGGCCGTGTTGCTACACTCGATTTGTATATACATTGGTATGTTTTGGGGCACTATGATTACGTTTAACAACATTTGTTTACTTCGCCAATTTTACATACAATTAGTCACCTATCTGTCTGGTATTGGACAAACACATAAGACACGCATCTGTCTGGTATTCGACAAATATATGTTTGGTATTTTGAATCTTGATCAATTTGANTGCATCTGTCTGGTATTGGACATACATATTCGACAAATATATGTGTTTGGTATTTTGAATCTTGATCAATTTGAATTACCATACCTTTAATGGATTCCAAAATTGCATAAAACCCCTTACAAACAAAGATACATCGCTGGATCTAGTAAGTGTTCTACCAAGCCCCCTTCTTTAATTTACTTTTAACCAAACTACGAACAGCTATTAAAGATTCTCTTCAGATATAATTGTTCCACTACATATTCCAGAAGTGGTGTCAGTCATATTTGGATTCTTAAAAACTCTAAAGAGCTTTTGGATAACCTAAAGTCACGAGATTTTTCTAAAACTGACTTCATGAAAACGTATTTCTCCACAGTTTATACAACAATTCATCACAATAAAGTAAAATCTAGGGTTTTTCAGATTACGGATAATTCTTTTTTTAACGGAAACAGAGCCCGAGGGTGCGGGTTTCTGTTCGACTACGCGCTCACAGTGGGTGTGACCGATCAGCAGAGGATGCTTACTCCTCCATGGCACTTGATCCTGCCTTCGCTCCTGTCGGAGGTCCGTGTTGCCCTACACTCGACTTTGTATTTGTTTAGCCTTATACGATCATGCATCATAGAGACATTTAGCTTTTTTTTTCTAAGTTGCGATATTTTTTGTGTGTGCTGCAATTATACGTGTTGCCATATTACGTTTACCACATTGTTTACTTCGCCATTTTATATGCATCTCTGTGTAGAGTAAAGCACATTCCTAATTTCATCTCTGTTGCGTATTTACCAGTTAGAGAGTACCTTCTCTACAAATATCAATGTAGAAGATGAGTTTTATCATTATGATGCAAGTTCTGTATATCCTGTGTTGTATACCGGTATGCTTATTTCTACGCATCTGATCCCATGTCTGGTGTGTCTTGGGGTCTATGTTTGCCCAACTCTTTATTTGTATTCTATCTGGGACTTCCGAAATTGATCACTGCATGTTCGTTTTCTCTGCCTTTTCATTAGGATGCCAAAACATTTTGTTTTGCTTGTGGCTACATGTATAACTTTTTTTCCAAATTTGATAAATATGTTTAAACTATATATCACAACTCGACGCCTCGTTGATAGCTGCTAAGTGAAAATGAATAGATAATACCAAGGAAAATATTACACCTGTTCCTTCCAACCTTTCCGCAATTATCACGTGATATCGCTTCATTTTAGTTTAACATTTTGCTGCTTGCAACAAATTTCTTTTAGCATCATTTACAATCTACAAATGAGATGGGGGACCCAGGTTAGAATAAGTCCTCAGTGCCCCCTTGCTTGTCATAAAAGGCGACTAAATGNCTTGCTTGTCAGAAAAGGCGACTAAATGGGGCGGTCCTTCGAATGAGACCGCAAAAAAAACCAAGGCACCTTGTCACAGTAGGTGTGGCATGATAAAAATCCCTCCTCACTCAAAGGTCATCAGCGCCGAGCACATAACCAAATTTGCAGCATTTCATCAGCAATGGTGATGTCTCCATATGAGTGAAATATTCTCGAGAGGTACGCAAAACAATGTACCACAAACCAACAACAAATGAGTTGATAACAACATTGCAAAAATTATATAATACAATTTATTTGTTTAAGAAATATGACATAGTTTTACCAAAAAATATCACTTCAGTTTATGAATGTGAAACGCCATAATGTGGTTTTTTTTTAAATCAAAGATATTGCATACCATTTCTAAAGAGAATGCAGAACAGAATAGTTCAGCGACTTTGATTACCGTACATTAGATATGTTTCATGGGATAAAATGGAATCTATTTGTGAAAGACAGAAAAAGAAAGTAATAAATCACAATATCTGAGCACAGATACTACTTTTTTGAAATACAAAATTCATCAACAAGCACAATATATAATTGGAATATAGAAACGAACCTGATGGATAATATAACAACACGAGTAATCTGTATTGTCTATTGACGCAATGGAGACAACAGTTAGGGGAATATTACCATTTTTTTTAAACGCAATAAGACAAAACGCAGAAAAGTTTTGAATGATTTCACGTCTACGAATCGCTAACGACGAAAACTGACCAGTAAAAATATAGATATTAACGTTGTATCAAAGATTTTTTTAAAATCGAAGCTAAACTCTTGTTATACTAATGTAGAATTGATGGAAGTACCGTAAAAAATATATGATATAAACACGTCACAGTGAGTGGGAGTGGTGAACAAAGTAGGTGAAATGAAAATATGTTACAGTTCTCGCACGTGATCAAACCGTACAGTCAAGAAAACGTGAGATATTGTACACCTAAATATATGTAGGCAGTTGTGGTGGTCTGATCTGACTTTAACGTTCGATTTTAATACGTGTAGTGGGTATGTAAGAGTAAAAGATTTTTACAATCACAGAAATATTGGAGATATGTATTGATAGATGAAGTCCTTATCCCTTTAAGGATATTTCTACATTTTCATTATCATTAACTTTTGAAATTCCGAAATTTAAAACATTGTTCCCCCTTAAAACGGTAACCTATCTTGAAGTTGGTAACATCACTTGAAGTACAAGTCTGACCTTACGGTATGGTTAAACATACTATTTGGACTTGTGTGTCGAGGTAGCTTAGATTCTATCAAGCAATAGCAAACCAATATATGCAGGAGGTACGCTATGTGCAAATGTATGCAAACATACATTTTCCTCATTGGAGGATGCAAGACCTAAATTGTAACTCATTTATGAATTTACATTTATTGATTGATTATAAACGAAAAGTAGAGGCCAAAATTATTGCCGATATTTGTGAGTTTTTTCCCCTAATTCATACATAGGTGGCGCAAGACTCGATTACATCCTTCTTGGCTTCCGGTGTATGTAAGATAGAGTAAGGGTGTTAATTTACAATTACAAATGACGTCTTGTTGTGTGCCAAGATGCTCGACCCGTGGGAGGTTAGGCTTTCAGAAAGATGAATCATTGAATAAAAAGCGTTCTATCATTGCCATTAAGCGGAACAGCGAAAACTAGCGCTCCAGATTCTGTACCTCACGCCCATGCAGTATTGTGTTTGCTGAGGAAATTGTTTACGGTAGATTGGAAATTTGATCCTTAGTTTGGAAATTTCTGCATAAATGTTTACGCTGAAGTTTTAGCTATTCTTGTTTTTATTAACTCGAATTTCCTCAGTCATTGTTATGTTAATATCTTCTGTACATGTATACCAATATAATCTTCGTGAGAAGTGTATGAACGGATTATGGCACAGACACAGTACTTATCACATAAATATATTCAAGATTTCATTGTAAGATTTAATTTAAAGTTTACAAACATTAGCTGTTCCTGACAGCAGCCTCATTAGCAGTGGGACGATGCGATTCTAATTTAAGGTAGCTCACTACACCAAAATCCTAATTAATGATCATCTTCACAAGTCAAGGTCTATGATCCGATTACCACAGTTAGTGCGAGTAAGAATCCAACTTAACCCTTGAGGGCTTGTTTAAGATATTAATGATCCGTTTAAAACAACCTTTCCAGAAGCACAGTTTCAACATCGAAAAAAATAATCAGGCTCTCATTTATCTAACATGATTTTTGTGATTTTTCCAGGAACAATGGGCAAACAAAGTTGTTTTCTTTGCAAAGAAAACGAGGATTCTTAGAATCCAAATTTTACGTGGTTTTGGTGCAATATATTTGAATGTTAAAAGACTCCGATATACAATTTGTTTTGTTTTTTTAATAAGAATATTTATTAATATTGAAAATATTATTTGTTAATATTTTTTTAAATCTATGGATAAATATTCAAAAACATGTCACTTAGAAATAGGATATGTTGGAGAAATATATTTTAAAAGAAATTGGAATGAAATAGCCAAAATTTAGAAATATTGTAACTTTTCAAATTTGAACAAAGCCCGATCGAAATTACACAAAGATGTCACAGAGAGCATTGTAATAAGAACACTGCATTCACCGGATGTACAGTGATTTTCACATTAATTGATTTTATAAAGGAAAGTACATTCCTGGATCCGCCACTGTATAGTGCATATAAATTCAGAGGTTATTCATCAATCTTCCTACATATTTAACAGCTTTGTAAGTTCAGTTGTCGATGGATATATATTTTTTGTCGATATTCTCCATTCTCGAGAGGGGAAAGGAGGGGTCCTGTCGGATCTTAAATCACATTCAACCACTTGTCATAAAGAAGTATAATATATTTAATATTCAAAATTAACTATGGCTTAAGCTTGCACAAGTGAATTTATATTCAATTTGTTTTTTACTGAAAAGGGTTCAAGTGTATTGAATGCCATTTATTCAATCTATTCAACAGAGGAAATTCGGTTGCAGCTGAAAGTCATTCAGACCTCTCAATTAGTTCTCCTTTTCACCCGCAAACTCCTGCATTGCGTTTTGTAAGTTTACCTCTTAGCGTTTTAAGCAAGAATCCCCGGAACGTAATTTGCCATCGTTGCTAAATCCTCGATATCTTTTTTATATGAACGTGTAAACAAAACGTTCTAAATGGAGTTAGAAACGCCTTGGACGTAAACGGACTCGTGTGCCTCCTGTTATCAGGGGAAGTATTTGAAGGGATTTTTTTGCTATTTGGCTGATTTTGGTCAATATCACTTTGTCAATGTGCACTTGTTAAGCATGAAGCCAACTGTTTCATCACTCTAGGCGAAGAGAAGAAAATAGAAAAGGATTGATAAATGAACCATATTTACTTAAGATATCTCCAGAAATTAAAAGTCTCCATATTTGACGAATTTTCTATTGAAGAATTTCCATCGCGTAAATAGCTAAAAACGATTGAGAATAGGGAATCAATGACGTGCAATATCAGAATTGTAAAAACAACGAGTGTCATTCGCAATTTGAGATTGTGTGCCGCTTGTGAGATTTCTGCGACACGCAGACGACCAAAGAGAAAAATTATATTCAAGACTATAAGTACTTGCACTATTATGATATCTTCTATCAAATATAAAACAAGTGTTGTGTAATAAGGGATTGTCCAAATTATATATCTAAAAGCAATTCCATACGTTATACTAAATATCAGGGCTGCAAAAGACAAGAGCGTGACTAGTTTATTTGTTAAGAGCACGCGGCTTTTGAGGGGATAAACGAACATTACGTAACGAACAGAAGCCAGTAAAATGACATTTAGCTTAGAATACATCTTCACTGAGTAAAAACTAATATCTAAATTCAATCGTTGATGCAGGTGTTCACAAATCCCTATAAATGGCAAAAATGATTCAACCAATTGGTTTGCAAGGTAGAAAAAATCTGAAATACATAAAGATAAAATTGCGGTGTAAAAGGGTTTTCGAAAACGATGATTCAAGGGAATGGCCACAATGACTGTCAAATCAATGCAACTTCCAATTATGTCAATGATGCGATTGAACAATGGAAGTTCAAACGCCTGAAAAGCATCATTAGGAAGTATAGTTGTCCCGGGTTCAGTGAAAGAGATATTGTTCTCCTGTCTAAACGAATCCATTTCGTCATCAGAAAACGAGAAGAGATCGAGCGAGAAATTAAATTTCTTTCTTTGTAAAGAAAGTCTGCAAACTACATTATGTACAGTCTCCAACGAGGGATTCGGACCAACACGGCCAAGCAATAGAAAATCGTGGGATATATCCCTCATACACTCCGACATTTCTCTGCCTGCTATACATTCCATGAATTTCCTTGGGGAAACTGTAAGTGATTGGTTTTTCCAAGCGCCATCAATCTCTGCTGGTACGTTGTCATTGATAATCAGGTCAAGGTCAGAGGTCGGAATCTCTTCAGCAGACCACTCTGTAGAGGAAAGGATAAACTATACTAACTTAAAATACAAAATATGTTCATCCTCTTTTTGCATATATAATCTGTCGTTGGGTTAAATGCTTTCTAACGTACTGATACATGTATTAGTGCCGACGTTTAAACATTGCTTTTGACTACATGTTTACTTGAAGAAGATAAGGGGGTCACGATGTAACTGCCTGATCGACTGGGGATGCTTACTTCTTTTACTTATCTGATACCATATCTTGTATTACTTGGACTCTGTGTTTGAGATTAATTTGTTATCTTCACTACTTATTTTGAAATCTTTCACGTAAGTATATGCCTAAAAAAACATACTACTGCCCAAAATCAGAATGGAATGAATTTCAAGCATGATTGTAATTTAATGTGAAAAACTTTAAATGTTTCGTTAGTGAATGTCGTGTAAAGTGATAAAAAATATATGCTCTGTTGGATTTGATTTGAGAAAAGTTATAAGATTTTGAATTCACTGCAACTTCCTTGAAAGTTTTTAGAATCCACATTTAGTATATTTCGCCAAAACAAATACTAAAAGTTGTCGATGGAAATAGTCAATGATTGAATACACATTAAAGGAAAATAAATATCATTATAATTATATATAAATTCGCTCACTTGAGGCAAAATCCAATGGTATCGTTTCGAAACTAGTTCGAAGTGATTTGTTTGAGTTACCTGGAAGATGTTGTAGAATAGGAATATCTGTTGTATTAGTGTCGCCTTCCTTGATTAGAACTGTTTTCTCTGATGTGGTGGTATACTCATGTATGGTTCCGTTACCATCATTTTGAACGGACACATTTTCTGGTAGTCTCTGGTTTGATATCCATGTTGGAAAAACAATCAAACTCCACCAAAGAGCTGTCGCGAGATTTGAAAAGAAATTATCTAAACAAAGAAACACACAAAAAATCCGAGCCCACTGAAACGTTTCGTAAGATGTGAAAAGAAATTATTCCATGATGGAAAGGATTAGCTATTTGTTCTACTGTTACGCTTATAAATTGGCGAAGTAAACAATGTGCTAAACGCAATCATAGTCCGAAAAAACATATACACAAAATCGAGTGTAGGGCAACACGGACGTCCGACAAAAGCGAAGTTGAAACAACGTAAACGGGTAAATATAGTGAAGATTTAATCTACATTTCTATAATATGTAAAACAAAAGAAATACTGCTGTTGCAGTAAGATTGTAAAAAGGTATTGATTGTTTCTTCTTTCATTTCAGGTGCAGTACTAGTGCAAGCTGAAAAACAGCTATGTAATCTGAGATGGTACTTGTGTAAATGAATGCTGGATTCAACCTCAAATAAATTGTTGGGTTGTTTTTTTCAGGAGAGGTACTTGGAAATCACATCTATAACAAAAAGTTGGTAAATACTAGTATTGATGGAAATGGGAATGTAAATTAACATGAAACTTACAAGAAATCGTGTGAATATAATACACATTTGAAAAATATGAAGATCATAAGAAAAACATGTACATGAACAATACAAACGATTATTTTGAAGCGAGACAAACATATCTTAAACATATGATAAACATGTGTTTAAAAACATATGTTAACATGTGTTTGAAATCATATGTTAAACATATGTTGAACATATGATAAACATATGTTCGAAAACATATTATGTTTACCTTGATGCTCGTTTTATATGTTAAACATATGTTTATACATAGTTAAACATATGTTGCAATTTTACCTGTGTACATTTACCCCCTCCCCCTTTTAGAACCGCCACTGACTGGGCTAAATTATAATATTATTTTGTTGCAAAGGTGATAGTCGTTTATCTAACATGTAGATAATCATCAAGCTATGGTAATTAAGAACAAATTCATTTCGAATGTGGTAAAACAGTTTCGGTCCTATATGAAACATGGAATTCATGACGAAACGGGAGCGTGGAAAACGTGCCGAAAACATTAACGATGTACATACTCCATAATGTGCCCTATTGATGTAGAATTACTACATAACTCTTGATTGATTTAAATATGACAATTCTATGGCAGACTTCCAAAGGTATTCATTCTTATATTTTTTTTGGTCTAAAGTCGCACTATCATTTGAAAAATTCAATAATTTTACCTTCATCGATCGTCAACTTGATCTATATCTTTCGATAGTAAAATTGTTTAAATAAATTGGGAGGAGTGGGGGATTGATTGATTGAATTTTGTTGTTTTTCGTCCCGTTGAGACTACTTCACCCATATAGAGACGTCACCATTGCCGATGGAGCGGCTGAAAATTTAAACCATGAGTAGCATTCAAGGCTTATAGCAGTGAGGGTTCTGTTTTACAACGCTAATGGCAGACTGACAACAACATTATATGATAAACGTGATGACTTTGATTTTGCAATCGTCATCTTTCCTTTTCTATGTAGTACTATCACCTGCTGATGATGTGTATATTTCCCAGTTGCTTCGATACGTAATAGCATGCCATACGTATGAAGACTTTTTAAAGCGAGGCCTACTACTAACAAACAAGTTGATTTTGCAGGGTAATAACAAATCTCGTTTTAAAGTCATCATTTCGCAAATTCTACGGTCAATGACCTAGTTTGCGATTACAAATGATCACTAAGTCATATGTTGACTGATTTGTTTCATACCCTTTGTAAGACTGTTATTTGCGTACTAGATTTGATGACGGGTAATCCCATTTACTTTGTTTGAACTAAAGGTTCACGGTGGTTGTGATCGGTCGGCAGGGGATGCTTACTCCTCCATGACAGCTGATCCTGCCTTCGCTTTAGTGGGAGGTCCGTGTTATCCTACACTCGACTTTGTATGTATGTGTTTTTATTTGGGGACTATGTTTACGTTCAACACATTGTTTATTTCGCCAATTTAAATATCAATGACAAAGTAGGCTGAAGAAAAAGCTGACAATGAGACTCGAGGATATAAGGTTATAATTCTAATCATATACGGTATCAATGTTGATGCATCAGAATCAAAAAGGAAACTGAGTAATGCAGACACGCTGTAAAGAAGGTCAATATAGCACAAATAAGTTATATCATATCATATACCTGTGACGTGTATATCACATGGGTCATGACAGTTCTCATTGCTCTACTACGCACTTTACCACTGCTCTATTTCACGTATTGGATAGTTGATTTCAATTTATTTGCAGCATACTACGTAGTGATGATATTATATTATCTAACGACAACATCAAATACCCAACACTTAATTTGCATTTTATGTGAATTCAGTATCATTGCGGAGCTTATGGAAAGTCAACATAGTCAAAATTCTGTACCTGTCACTGTACTTATGGTGACATTGTTCGTCCACCATTGGTCAGAAAAAATAACAACTTGTAATATGTGTGATGTCATTTTCTCATATCTTTATGTCGTTTTCTCAAATGTTCATATCAACTTGTCGATTCTTTTTGTCAGAGGCTAGGATTTAAGTGTCCTTTTATTAATGAGTGATAATGCCATTATCTGTCAAATCTACTTGTCATCATAAGCTCTGAAAAGTTGTCATAATTTTCTGACAAATTAACACAATTTTCTGATAAGTCGATTTACTTTTCTGACAAGTCGTCTTAATACAGTTATTGCAAGTCTAACTGGGAAACATTCAAAATTATTGTCCTCAGGTAGTGGAGAACCGTGAAGAACCGTGGAGAACCGGAAAACTGTTTCCCAAAATTAGGCATGAAATAACTGTTTTATTATCTAATCTGATTTCTGATTACACGATGACACGTATTTACATTGTGACGTGATTAACGCCGTCATCGGGAAACAGTGCATCACATGATCGGGAAACAAATCATCACGTGATCGGGCAACAGTTTACCACGTGACAGACTGTTTCACTACTGCTGACAATCACTTTATAAAGTATATTAGGTAATAAAATTGTCTGACAAGTAAACATGACTCTCTGACAAATTTAGGACTTCCCCTGTAGCTGAATGGGGTATTGTTGCCATTTTTATCTGACGTTACTAAACTAAAAGACGTTGTGATTGGCCATACGTTATTCGCAATTAATCTTCCTTCATTTAATTGCGGCAATTCACCCTACAATAACTTTAAATGTTCGATTTGCTCTCCATTACCAGTCCATAGCTGCAAGAGTAGCCAGGATGTATTCTTACCGTATATACTCGCCTATAAGTCGGATCTTTTGGGAGTAAAACTTTGGTCCAAAAGTCTTAAGTGTCGCGACTATATGGCGAGTCCTAGGGAGATCAGTATTTTTCTAGTCGGCGAAATGTACCAATTTTTAATACAACTCCGACAATTATCACGATCATCGTCCAGACAATTTAATCTGGACATAGAAATATAAAAATATTATTGAACACAGGTAAATAATACAAGAATGACAAGATTTTGATTTTTTGAAAAAGAATAATTAAATACCGGCATCATTTCTCAAAATATTTTTTGAAATAGGGGCAAAATTAGTGCAACTTTGATTTCAAATTGTCAACTGATTCTGGCAAAAAATTCTACCGACTTATAGGTGGGTCAATGGCAAAATCCTTCAAAATGATCTCAAAAAACACGTCCGACTTATAGGCGAACCGACTTATAAGCGAGTATATACGGTACTTGCTAAATCTACTGACAGCAAGAAATTTCAATTGGGATCATATGGAAAATTACTGAATTTTAACTAAAGAACATTTCACAGTCCATGAAAGTAAGTCTGTGTGACATTTGCTCACATTTAATTTACCAAAATTTATGTTACAAAACCATATTGTCCCTCTATTCCGTGTATATATATTGATAGGGTTCATAAAGTATGTCATAAAATTTGAAGTCAGTAGAAGTTTATTTGTAGTTGAAGTAGTTTTCTAAGCATGTCATTTCATAAAAAAAACGCAAGAAAATAAATAAGCACTCAATATAAATGTATAAATCCTTCAAGAATAAAAAGGGAAAAATCTTACCGTGTTTTACCATGCTTGCACTGTAAATCTCTCATGTGTTTCTTAGAAAGAAGTACACAGCCTTTATATATACTAAGACTTCCCACGCCAGATACATCACTTTTTTCTTAAGATGACGTGTTTCATTATTTCCTATTGGTCACTGCGATTGATTGAAAATCTTAGCTTTGAAGAAGCGTATAATTACTTTGTGTATTTTGATGAATTAATTGGACTGTGCATAATTATCCGATTTTCCAAATTATCATATAGCATTGTAATAAGGAGATATAATGACTTTGGCATTTACAATAGTCTTTGTTTGTCCTACTCTTGGTTTCTATCATTTGTAGGAATTATGAAATATCTTGTTGTAGGCGGAAACACATAATGCAATTCCTTCGACGACCTTCTACATCACAGTGGCCATGTGACCTTCTACATAACAAAGGTCATGTGACCTTCTATATCATAAAGGTCACTTCAAAATCTTCCTGGATATAGACACCTATTACAATTGCTTCGATGACCTTCCACATCACAGCGGTCATGTGACCTTATATATCACAAAAGTCATTTACCTCTTACCTCAAGCTGAACTTGAATCACCCTAGTAATTAGTCTGGTCAAGGAACCTATACATTTGTTCTCGACATTCACGAATGTAAAAACAACAGATGCAAAGTTATGATAGCACTTTATGGGGGCATAAAGTATATTACAAGTTTTCAGTTATAGGGAAATGACATTGCGTACTTGTGGAAAAAATTGCTTCAAATGAGTGTATTTTACTGTAATTTAGATCATCCCGACTCGTATTGAAAGTACATTTTTGACGTAGAAAAGTTGATTCTGTTGAACCCTCAGTTGAAATAAAGCAAACGGGATCAGCCGTCATCAAATTTAGCAAGAAAATGACAGTCCAACAAAGTGCATGAAACAAACCAGTTAACACATGACCCAGTGACAAACTGCAATCACAAACAAGGTCTTTATAGCGACCGTAGAATCTGCGAAATGACTTTAAACGAGATTCGTTATAACCCTGCAATAAATATCCGAACCAAAGATCGACATTGTCCTGTTGAATATAAATCGGCGAAGTAAACACTGTGTTAAACGTAATCATTGTCCCGAAAACATATGTACAAAGTCGAGTATAGGGCAACACGGACCTCCTATAAAAGCAAAGGCAGGATCAGGTGCCATGGAGGAGTAAGCATTCTCTGCTGACCGGTCACTCTCTATATGACGTGGAAGACTATAGCATAGATGTTATAAAATATGTCTGTTTGAAAACCTATTTTGCGATGAATAGATAATACCAAAGTAAATTGTTGGGGAAAATGGTGTTTTTCAAAATACATGTACATAGTAAGAAAGCTTAAAATTGACTACTAGCTTTTAGCACAAAATGCAAAAAAATGAATCTTAATGATTTNGAAATGGTGTTTTTCAAAATACATGTAGTAAGAAAGCTTAAAATTGATTCCTACTAGCTGTTAGCGCAAAATGCAAAAAAATGAATCTTAATGATTTTAATTATTTCAGAAATATTGGTACATTATACATACATATAAAAATAAAATCATTATGCCTTATTTTTCTTAAGAGAAATATGGGGGCTCAAAATGCTACGATACATAAGTATATCCATAATACAAAAAAATATGAGTGTCATGTGCTGAACATCAACATCAGATTTTTGGTTTTTACAGAGATGGCTCTTAAGTAAACAAGATGACTGTAACTTGAAAAGATAAGAATTAAACCCATCTAACAATGCCTTTCCTTGAAAGAAAAAAGGTTGGAGAATATTGATGCAGTTTTAGCATTTTTTTTTTTTTTTTTTTTTTTTTTTTTTTTTTTATCTTCTCAAACAATACCTGGGACGACTTTGCACTTTGACTTTTGAATAGAATTCATGTTTTTCTTCAAGAATTTTTTATCAGTTGCTTTTCCCCTACCTCATTACATTAGAACAAAACGATGCAGGGCATATAATGTATGTGTTTTCCAGTAATGGTTATCTATCATCAGAAAATATACTGGGAAAACTATCATATATTTTTCATTATTTGGAACTGGTATGGAATGAATAGGATCGTTCGTCTTTTGATCGATTGCTTATTTGTTTGTTTTTTGTGCCGTTGAGAATATTTCACTCATATTGGGACGTCATCATTGCCAATGAAGGGCTGCAAATTTATACCTATGCTTAGCACTCATGGATTTTAGCAGTGAGGGTTCTTTTGCGTGCCACAAATGCTGCGACATAGTACCTCCGTTTTTAAGGTCATATCTTAAAGACCCATGATTCTCACTTTTGAATGCCAAGCTCCTGGCGAAGGGGGTATTACTACATATTTTCTATTATTACGTTTGAGGTGGCCATGACACGTGTGGGGATTGAGCTTACGACCTACCAAACACGAGGCGAGAGCTCGACCACAGAGTCACCGCGACAGGTGTTAGTCTTTTGATGAAAATTATTGATGTAGCGGACAATTGCATTAATTAGTTTACTCAACAGGATATCCTTATACCACAAACTCAAGGTCCCCAAAAACTCTTGCAGCTTTTATTTTGATGCTCTCATCAAGTCACAAACATTCGCAGAATGAGCAACGATAGAGTTCTTATTACACTCTCTAAATACCTCAGCACTTCGATTTTATTTGAGAGAATATTGTCGTATATTTTTATAAGTACTTTATATGAACTATATGAAACACGGTTTATTATTACAGAAAGAAAAATATTGCTGCATCGATTTGTTTTGAAGCCATTTCAAAAATTACCCGGATTGACATTATTCACCTGAGAAATCGTGGTGTTCTATCAAAACATAAATTTAGTGTTTTAAAGAAAATAAATCGAATCATTTACAGGAAATATGTAAGTAAGTGGGACAAGGGAGTGGTTGAATATCTAATATGTCGAGATATTGAAAAGCAACAACTAATATACCATTGTTAAGCCATTCTTCATACATTGGTTTTGACTACGGATCCATGGCACCTGATCCTGCTTTCGCTTTTGTCGGAGGTCCGTGGTGCCCTACACTCGACTTTGTATATAAGTTTTGTTTTTGTTTTCGATTATGATTATGTTTAAAACATTGTTATCTTCGCCAATTCTTATTACTCTATGTAGTCAATGAGCAAGATAGCTTGTTCGGTACCACTGGGGGGGGGGGGGTAAATCGCTATATAAAAAGGCGAAATAACAATGTATCATTGGTATCAATGGTTAACTAATACCATTTTGTTGTGCTATTCGAGGGTAAAACAGTTCGATATGATAGACATCGCAAAGTGGCAGCTTTGTGTATTTTATTGTATTTTGTTGGGTTTTTTTTTTTGGTTGTGTCCCCTCAGATCAAAGGGTTTAGGTCATTATTTGCCTATTCCTCGCTTTAATATGGGTAAATATATTGAGCACCAAGCAATGCTACATAGTATATTTTGGGATGACCCTTAGCATTCAAAACAGAACTTGATTTATGTGTATATGCCAAGAAAAGTGCATAAACCATTCGGAAACAAGATACGTATTTTGTTAGAAGTTTTGGATATCATGTCTTCCAACAATACATTGGTATTCCTATGGGCATTAATGGTGCCCTTTTATTTGCAGACTTATTTTCATATTCATACAAAACAGAAAAAGAAATGCTACTGGACAAAAAAACAAATACACCATATATAGGAAAACATACTGTAGTCAACCATATTGCAGAATCAACTCCATAAGATTAAGTACCGTGCATCAATGCCGAAGCATATTTACCGTGAATAAAACACTGGACTCAAGCAGATTGATGAGGAAACGTCAGTGGAAGAAAGTAGAAGACCTACCAGATGCTCTTTGATATCCCCAAAGTCTATCTATGATATTATATTTTGTGACACAATTCCAAAGAATCCATGAGAGTCGCTTACAAAGTATCTCTTGAGAGAAATACTATTATTTTGCCATCCATTGTCAATGATTAGTTGTGTAGCATTGCCTTTCATATTATCTTCTAACTGCACTACTGAGGTCTTTGTAAGGGACATTCGCGTATTTTTTTTTTTATTTATTTATTTTTTTTTTTAGTTTTTTTTTTATATTTTAGTCACAAAATGTCCAATTGATATCAATGAAATTTGTCAAAGAGTTAATTGTTTATCTACTCTTCTTATTTCAGGAAAGCCTTTGTTTCTCTCGCTGGAAAGCTTATAATTGTATTCTTAACGAAGTTCATTTTCCAACAATCTGTTGGTATTCCTAAGGACTAATTGTGTCCCCTTATTGGCAGATTTATTTTTAATTCATACGAACGCAGAATCTGTTTCAGAAACTCACCGACAAAATCCTACGAAGACAACCACAACCACAACGACAACAACAGACAGATCCAAACCAGCAAAGACACGAAGACGAAATGATGCTATGACTTACGGGATAAAAAACAAAAACTTGCCGTGTTCTTCAGCCTTACTTATAGGTATATAGACGATGTCTCATCAATTAAAAATCATAATTTTCACAATTATGTCTATTTGATATATCCTGACGAACTTGAAATAAAGGACACCACAGAATCTGACAGATGTGCTTCATATTTGGATATTTTACTTAATATTGACTCTAATGGCAGACTGACAACTACATTACCATATTATGATAAACGTGACGACTTTGACTTTGCAATTGTTAACTTTCCTTTTCTGTGTAGTAATGTACCACTATCACCTGCTTATGGTGTGTATGTCTCTCAGTTGCTTCGATACGCAAGGGCATGCCATGCGTGTGATGATTTTTTAAAGCGAGGCCAACTACTAACCAAAAAGTTGATGTTGCTGGGTTATAACGAATCTCGTTTAAAGTCATCATTTCGCAAATTCTACGGTTGCTATAACGACTTTGTTTGCGATTACAAATTATCTCTAAATTAAATGTTGACTGATTTGTTGCATACCCTTTGTTAGACTGTCATTTTCCTACTAAATTTGACGACGGGTAACCCCTTTTACTTTGTTTCGACTAAGATCTCACGGCGGGTATGACCGGTCACCAGAGGATGTTTACTCCTCCATGGCACCTGATCCTGCCTTCGCTTTTGTCGAAGGTCCGTGTTGCCCTACACTCGATTTTGTATGTGTTTTTTGGACTATGATTACGTTTGATACTTTGTTACTTCGCCATTTTTTATTATTAAGTATTTTCGATTTGTTTTTGCGAAAATGTTCAATAAACAGTGTCTAACATGGGGAGCGGATGCATTTCAGCTTTCTATACTTTTAAAATACAAATTATGAAATATATGTGATTTATTATACGCTTGTCAAAGACGGGACGCATTATGTTAAGCGTCGTCCGTACGTTTGTCATTGCCTTGTAGAATACAGTCCGAACCGAAGCTCCAGGATCTTCAAACTTGGTAATATTAATCAACATGATGAAAGAAAGAAGCGTAATGTTTTAAATATTGAGGGTCAAAGGTCAAGGTCAAAATATCACTTAATAGGAAACTGCTATAGACAAGATGCAGACTAAAATATAAGTTCCAGAATATTACAACTTGGTACAATATAAATCATATACGGTACCAATTTTTGTGCACCAGATGCGCCAAATGTTGCAAATCCGAAACATGAAAGAGTGATCAANGTGCACCAGATGCGCCAAATATTGCAAATCCGAAACATGAAAGAGTGATCAATGTAGTGCCAAAAGATTGGGGCCAAATACTTCGAAGGATCAGAGCTATGCCTGAGGGAGATAATCCTTAATTTTAATATGAATTTCTAATTTTACCACTGCAATAAAATACATATCCGTATTGATTACCACGATGAGTGGAAGATGCCTATTGTTTTCCAAGATCACTTAAAGATCACTCAAGGTCAAGATTTCCAAGATCACTCAAAGGTAAAAGTCGTATTGCCTATAGTTATAAGGAAAACCTTGTGGACATAATAGAGATCAAACTGTATTTGGGCTATGACCATCAGACTTGGTACCTATGTGCCTTAAGCCAAGTGAATGATGCATATTGTTTCTCAATAAGCACAATAATTGTTTTTATTCATTATATAATTGAATTAGCATTAACTCTGCTGAAGTATTAATCCCACCAAAATTTGCACGGACATATTATGCCGCGTTGGCGTTGCTCTTATCTTAAAGTTTACCTAAGAATGTCAGATATGTTCCATCTCCAAGCTCTATGTCCGTCTGGTGAATGCTCGTTGTTTGATATACCAAACCTAATATAATTTAAATTCAATTATCAATATTTTGGCCCTATTAGCAGTTAGTTTACAAAGTATGTATGTTTACCATAGAAAAAAAGAACTGGAAAAGAAAACGAAATCATATTTATTGATTAAACGATGCATTTATACAACCAATAAATACATATGAAATTATACAAGTCTTTTATCTTGAATTGGTACAAAAGTATTAGAAACCAAACTGTGTGAGATCTACAAACTCTTCTGTATTTAAGGAGCCATTCAAAAGTAGAAAATGTTCACAATTACTTGTATATGTAATACCCCCCCCCCCCCAAAGAAAAAATAATCTGGACCAGCATTCAAAACAGAAACAATTTTTTACTTATGTTATGATATAGGAAATAAACTATATGTCCAATTTCATATCAAAAAGCAATGTAAGAATAAACTGTCAATTGGGAAATGTACTGATTTTCTTGTTTTATAACTTTTTGGGCGATGGGGTTGTTTTGTTTTTTTTGTTTTTTGTTTTTTGTTTTGTTTGTTTTTTTTTTTTTTTTTTTTGTTTTTTTTTTTGTTTTTTTTTTTTTTGTTTTTTTTTTTTTTGCTTTTTTTGTTTTTGTTTTTTGGTTTTTTTATGGTTTTCTTTTTTTTTTTTCTTTTTATAAAGTTTTTTTTTACACAAGGTCTACGAAACTCTCGAATTAATTGATTAAGATTGCCCAATATTTGACTTCAGGACTTGTAATCACTTAAGTAATTTGAAATCCACACTATTCCAATGAATATTTTATTTAATTATTGGAAATAAAAGTTTTTTAAATGATTGTTAAGGAATTTTAAAAGGCAGGCTTCAAATTTATTTTGAAACTCAGGAGCAAACATGAACATATGGAAGAATTACGAAAGAAAAACAGAAGATGTAAAGGCAAAGATAACGAACAGGGATCATTCTCATAAGTATAAAATGGTGAAGTAGCAAAGTATCATACGTAATCAAAAAATATATATACAAGGTGTGTACGTCAGATAGCATTAAACCTAGTGATATATTGTTATTTGGTGAAATAGAGGGTTATTTTAAAGAATATTGATGAGATTCCTGTTGTTCACCTGGGTTTTAACAATTGAGCTTGCACAGAGACGATTTAATGTGTCGAATGATTTGAGAGACGAAATATCATATCCATGAGATACAGGATTAATGCGATATTGATATGATAATAATCGATGGACATAATCAATATTGGAATACACGTTGAATAGGGCCACATACAAAATCGAGTGTAGGGCAACACGGACCTTCGACAAAAGCGAAGGCAGGATCAGGTGCCATTGAGGAGTAAGCATCCTCTGCTGACCAGTCACACCCACCGTAAGGCCGTAGTCGAAACAAAGTAAACGGGGTTACTCGTCGTCAAATCTAGTATGAACGTGACTTTCTAACATAGGATATGAAACAAATCAGTCAACATATAACTTAGTGATAATTTGTAATCGCAAACAAGGTCATTATAGTGAACGTAGATGACTTTAAACGAGATTCGTTATAACCCTGTAACATCAACTTTTTGGTTAGTAGTTGGCCAAATGGAATACAAAAACAAGAGTTGGATAAACACGGACCCCTGGACACACCAAATATAATACAAAAACAAGAGTTGGGCAAACACGGACCTCTGGACACACCAGAGGTGGGGCCAAATAGAATACAAAAGCAGGAGTTCGGCAAACACGGCCCCCTGGTGTCTTTTATGTAACTGATAATAATCAAACTTACTTTGTCAATTTGCACTTATTCACAACTGAAGCAAATCCTTTACTCAATATTGGCAAACAGAAAAAAAGTAGAAAAGGATTGATAAAATGAATCATTTTACTGATAATATCTTCCATAACCAAAAGATTTTTTCCAGAAATTGGCGATGTTCCATTGTTTCCGGACTCATCAAGCCAAAACCTAGAAATGATCGTCCACAATGATGTGCTGGTATGCAGTAATAGAATTGTAACAACAGTTAATGTCATTCGTGATTTGAGATTATGTGCCGTTTGTGATCTTTTAGCAACACGAAGACAAGGAAGAAGGAAAACTGAAATAAAAAATATAAATACAGGGAGTAATATGATATCTTCAATCAAATACAGAAAAGCTGGTTTGTAGTGAGTCACTGACCGAATCGTGTTTTTGAGGATAGTTTGAAACACTATGGTGAATATCAGAGATGTAAAGGACAAGGCCATGATTAGTTTATTTGTAAGGAACACGCGGCTTTGGAGGGGATAAACAAACATTACATAACGGACAAAACCCAGTAGCACAACATTCAACTTAGAAAACATCTTCACTGTGAACAAACTAACATCTAAAATCATCCGTATCATTCGATGCATCCTTGCACACAACATTATAGATGGTAAAAATAAAATGACCAGTTGGTATGCAAAGTAGAACAAATCTGAAATGCATAAAAATGAAATACTCGAATAAAAGGGTTTCCGGAGACGATGGTTCACGACAATTACTACAATAACTATGAAATTGTTACAGCTTCCAATAACACCAATGATAAGACTGACCAATAGAAGATCATGCACATAAAATGTGTCATCTGCTAATGACAAATCGTTTTGTAATCTCAAAGATATTTCTTCATCAAAACCCAGTGCAAGATACCGATATGTGCTACCCATTTCTTCTAAAATTAACGTACAAAATGGTTCAATTGCATTCAAATCAAAATAATCAAAATCATGGGAAATATTCTCAATATCGTTCACGCACTCCGATATTTCTGTGGCTGCTACACAGTCCAGTAATTCCCATGGGATTGCTGGAGGAGATTGGTTGTTCCCAGGGTTATCGGACTCGGCTGGTACGCCATTATTGGTCATCAACTCATGGTTCCACGAGTCACTGAAGATGGCTGATAAGCTGTCGTTCGACATTAAGTTAAGGTTAAAGGTCGGGATTTCTTCACTCAACCCTGCAGAAGAAAATATCAAACTGTCTTATGTGCGTGATTTATGTGATGTATTAATAAAAACACCAGAGAAATATACATGTATATTATTCCCTCCCATAGACAAAACAGCTGTGTATTTAAATTGGCGAAGATAACAATGTGTTAAACGTAATCATAATCCCCAAAACATATACAAAGTCGAGTGTAGGGCAACACAGACCTCCAACAAAAGCGAAGGCAGGATCAGGTGCCATGGTGGAGTAAGAATCTTCTGCTGACCGGTCACACCCGCTGTGAGCCCGTAGTCAAAATAAAAAAACGGGGTTACCCGTCGTCAAATCTAGTACACAAATGACAGTTTAATAAAGAGTATAAACCAAATCAGTCAACATATGACTAATCTGATGTTAATGATAGTTGTTTTTCTTCGACGTGTATTCCAAAATTGACTATGTCCACCGATTATTATCATATCAATATGGCATTAATCCTGCATCTCATGGATATGATATTTCGTCTCTCAAATCATTCGACACATAAAAGCGTCTCTGTGCAAACTCAATTTTTAAAACCCAGGTGAACAACAGGAATCTCATCAATATTCTTTAAAATAACCCTCTATTTCACCAAATAACAATATATCACTAGGTTTAATGCTATCTGACGTACATACCTTGTATATATAGTTTTAGGGATTATGATTACGTTTAACTCAATGTTAATCTCGCCAATTAATATATAAAAGCACTCGATTGAGACATTTAGGAATTTTCAAGAAAAAATCCAATCATACAGTTAAAAAACATCACTAGTTCTAAGATATTAGTAAATACAAAAAGGCGAAGTTAACATTGTGTCAAACGTAATCATAATCCAAAAAACATATACAAAATCGAGTGTTGGGCAACACGGACCTCAGACAAAAGCGAAGGTAGGATCAGGTGCCATGGAGGAGTAAGCATCCTCTGCTGACCGGTCACACCCGCCGTGAGCCCTTAGTCGAAATTAAGTAAACGGGATTACCCGTAGTCAAATCTAGTAGGAAAATGACAGTCTAACAAAGGGTATGAAACAAATCAGTCAACATATGACTTAGTGATAATTTGTAATCGCAAACAAGGTCATTATAGCGACCGTAGAATTTGCGAAATGATGACTTTAAACGAAATTCGTTATAACCCTGCAGCATCAACTTTTTTGTTAGTAGTTGGCCTCGCTTTAAAAAGTCCTCATACGCATAGCATGCTCTTGCGTATCGAATCAACTGGGAGATATACACACCATAAGCAGGTGATAGTGGTATTTTAAATATATTTTGTTTGAGTTACCTGACAACTGTTGAGGACTCGGAATGTCTGTTGTATTGATGTATCCTTCCGTTGTTATTGCCCCTGACTGTGCTGATGTGCGCGCATTTCCATGCATACTTCCGTTAGCATCATTCGCTGTTGACAGATTTTTGGGTAGCCTCTGATTTGATATCCAAGTTGGAAAAACAATCAAACTCCACCAAAGAGCTGTAGAAAAGAATTTATAATGACAATGATGAATTCCATGTTCGGGAAAATTCCTGTTATAATTGCAATCAATACCCTTAAAACCAATATAAAAAAATAATAATAATAAAATATAATCCGATGCAACTCAAGGCTAAATCGATAGTTCTGTATTCTGCATACTTTATAAACGACTATACGTTCACTCGCTGCACCTGCAACAATGGTCAAGGTTAAAACCTTTTTCCGTTGAGTAAAACAAACAATGAGAAACAACAACAACAACAAAATCGATGCTGGAGTAGAAAGAAGGAGGATCCTAGGTACAATTTATATTGCCATAATAATTAACGATGATATATAAAATGGCGAAGTAACAAAGAATTAAACGTAATCATAGTCCAAAAAACATATACACAGTCGAGTGTTGGGCAACACGGACCTTCGACAAAAGCGAAGGCAGGATCAGGTGCCATGGATGAGTAAGCATCCTCTGCTGACCGGTCACACCCGCCGTGAGCCCGCAGTCGAAACAAAGTAAACGGGGTTACCCGTCGTCAAATCTAGTCTAACAAATGGTATGAAACAATGACATATGATACCAACACAGTATGTTAGGATACATACACAATAGAATAACAAGGCGGAGATAGTGAATAGTCACCAATCTCATAATTGTATTTAAGTGTGAATCGGTCGTACTCTGAAATTTGTATTCTTTATAGAAATTATTAAGTTAATCATTTTTCATTTTTGCAAGTTTATATTTGTTGGTTATATCTTATTTAATGACTTTCACTCATATGATTAATTTTGTAAGTCCTAAATATAAAATGGCGAAGTAAAAAGTATCAAACGTAAACATAGTCCAAAAAACACATACAAAATCGAATGTAGGGCAACACCGACCTTCGACGAAAGCGAAGGCAGGTCAGTGCCATGGAGGAGTAAGCATCCTCTGCTGACCGGTCACATCCGCCGTGAGACCTTAGTCAAATAAAGTAAACGGGATACCCGTATCAATCTAGTAGAAATGACAGTCTAACAAAGGGTAGAAACAAATCAGTCACATATGACTTTAGTGATAATTTGTAATCGCAAACAAGGTCATTATAGCGACCGTAGAATTTGCGAAATGATGACTTAAACGAGATTCGTTATAACCCTGCAGCATCAACTTTTTTGTTAGGACTTGGCCTCGCTTTAAAAAGTCGCATACGCATGGAATGCCCTTGCGTATCGAATCAACTGAGAGACATACACACCATAAGCAGGTGATATGTACATTACTACACAAAAAAGGAAGTTGACAATGCAAAGTCAAAGTCATCACGTTATAATATAATGTAGTTGTCAGTCTGCATTAGAGTCAATATTAAGTAAAATTTCCAAATATGAAGCACATCTTCAGATTCTGTGTTCTTTATTTCAAGTTCGTCAGGATATATCAAATGGACATAATTGTGAAAACATGATTGTTAATTGATAAGACATCGTCTATATACTATAAGTAAGGTTGAAGGACACGGCAAGTTTTTTGTTTTATCCCGTAACAGTATCTGACAAATTCTGCTTCGTATGAATATAAGAATAAGTCTGCCAATAAGGGGGCACAATTAGTGCCCATAGGAATACCAACAGATTGGTTGGAAGACATGGTCTCCAAAGACTACTAAATATTATCTATAAGAAACCCAAGCATGCTCTTAATATCTTCTTCGAAGTACTTGTGTGGGCAATCAGAGTGGTTTTGACAAAATATGTATCTTGTTTCCCATGACAGAAACTATGTATTTTCGGGTGCCGTTTTTGTTCAAAAGAAATTATCTATAATCTGAAAAAGCCTAGATTTTATTTATATGAGGAATTGTTGTATAAAGTGTGGAGAAATCAATTGTTTTGATGCAGTCATTTTGAAAATATAGAATACAAAACAAGATTTGGGCAAACACAAATCACTGTATACACTGGAAGTAGGATTATATTCAGGTGTCTTAATCAGGTAAAAGGAATCAAAATATTGGGTATAACGAATGGCTTGACAATTGCTATAAAGCCTGTCACTCAGAATTTTACCCAATAACAAGTTCTATGGGCAAATAACGACCACAGAATTTGCAAAATGCTGACTTAAAACGTGACTGTTAAAACCCTTGCAAAAACAACTTCATTGTAAGTAGTTTGCATATTTGATTTTGCTTAAAATCAACCCATATTTGTTATGAAATGTCCACTAATCATGCTTGGGCCGATTTTACTTTTGTCAGTATAAATATCATACCAGGAGGGCTGGAATTTTGATAACATCTTCAAGGTCCAGATCTGTGCTCTTTTCACATTTTACAGCAAATATATGGTGATTTTAAGCATATTCTTGAAGAATGTGATTTTCCATGATCATAAATACACCAATGCAAAAGTCCAAAATTGTACCATTCTGATAAACTATCATGCATAGACTATCATGTGTGCAGAAAATAAATTGATGTTGACCCTTTTACAGGGCCGATTTTCACCCTTCGTGGGCCTACACATTTCATATGACATACGCACTCATTCAGGATCCTCTATTGAAGTAATAACAAGTTTATCTTACTGTAGAGGGGGGAAATGTTCGCGTTGGTTTTATTTTCTCTATATTCGTAATCATATAATAAAAATCATATACGGTCAACCATCGCGGAAATATAACCATCGCGAAGTGCTTTTTAATGTATTTGGGTATATGATTCCAGCTTAGAATTTTTATTATCCGCGAAATTTAAAGGGATAGTAACGCTCATTTTTGTGGAAATTTTTTCCACCCTAAATCATCTTATTCCTTTCGAATATAATAAAAAAGATATATGAATGCCATTTTACAACTTAGAAATGACTATGATCCTCAAAAGTTATAATAGGAATGACCTTATATATAGTAAATTGAATTTTTGTCCAGGAAGCCAAAAATTAATGGGACATAATCTTAAGGTCATAAACATTTTAGATTTGGAAATAAATACAGATAAATACATAAAATTGTTATTTTTAACAGAAAATCACCTGTTTTGAGTCATTTGGACTCATTTTGATTTATTTAAAATTTTGTTGACAAAATGAGTGACACTATCCCTTTAAACCATCGCGAAACGTTAGAAGATGAAAAGCGCGATTTTCCCCTCGAAATTAAAGCCCTTTACAGTTATTAAAGATTAACTGGTTTTCTAAATATGTCGTTGCTTTTAAAAAGCAAATCAAGAAGATGAATAAGTGTTCAATATGAATAAAAGTATATTCGAAAAGTAAATCGTCATAGAACGCAAAAGGAAAAAAATCTTACCATGTTTCACCATGTTTCCGCTATAGATTTCTCATGTGTTTCTTAGAAAGAAGTGCACGTAATTTATATATGCCCAAACTTCCCACAACAAAGAGATAACCTTTTCATTAAGATGACGTGTTTCATTATTTCCTTATAGTCACTGTGAAAATATTATCTTTGAAGAAAAGTATAATTACTTTGTTCCCTTTGATGAATTAATTTGACTGTGTTTATATAATTATTCGATTTTGTTGATTATCTTTTAATGAGAAGATTTAATGATTTTGGCATTTACAGAAGCCTGTGTTTGTCCTTTTTATTTCAAATATAGGATTATGAAATCTCAGATTTGTTCTAGGTGGAAACACCAAATGCAATTGCCTCGACAACCTTCCACATGAGAGAGGTCATGTGACCTTCTACATGTCAGAGGTCATGATACCTTCTACTTGACACTTGAAAACTCCAGTATCTTAAAACTTGGTACATTTGATCAATGTGATAAGAGACAAACACAACGAATAATTTCGTAATCCGAAATGGAATACGGAACAATAGTAAAGCAAACGAGGACACTTAAACACACCATTTTACCGTATTGGCAGACTTATTTTTG
This sequence comes from Ostrea lurida, assembly GCA_903981925.1. NCBI lineage: Eukaryota > Metazoa > Mollusca > Bivalvia > Ostreida > Ostreidae > Ostrea > Ostrea lurida. The sequence goes on from CAJDSM010029454.1 coordinate 26,660, forward strand.
TATTCATANACACCTGCTGTAAGCCCACTATCTTGATCAGTTAAAATGATTCGTAGTCAGTATCAGTGTACGAAAAGCGGCTTAAAATTTACTATGAAACATGTCAGGCAACATTTGACCCAATTGCAGATTGTATGGGCAAACTAAATCATTACAACGACCATAGAATTTTGAAAATGTTGTCTTTAAAAATGACTGTTGATAACCCCTGCAGTAACAGCTTGTTTGTAAGTAGCCTGCCGCGATTCATAAACCCGATCATATGCAAAACAAGCTCGCGAATCAACGAATTAGAGAAGACATACAAACCAATTACAGGTTTAATAGGTGTTGCTACATAAATATGAGAAGTTGACGGTGGAAAAAATTGAAATTTCCCTTTTTATTAAAGTTGTCGTTTACTTGCATTAATGTTAATGTTCAAGAAAATATCCGTTATCCAAGTACAAAGCAGACATAAAAAAACTGTTTGTGTCTTATATTTCTAGTTCGCTAGGATATATTGAATCGATATATGAATGAAAATTATTATCATTAATACATAAAAGGAAATCGTCTTTTGTTTTTCAAAAGTCAAGGTGTTAACATTAGTTTACAGGAAACCCTTGTATGCAGAATACAGACCAAACTATTTGGTTAGGACCTTTCAACTCGGCTCACATTCTGCTCATGTCAAAGAGAGAACATACGTATTTGTTAAAAAAAAGAGTCCATAGTAGTAGTGAATATTAAGTTTCCTCCCAATGTGGCTAATCTCAGGATTAATAAGTCGAAATTTAGAATAATTTCTGAGGAACGACAGGCAGTGTTATCAAGTCTGGATGTTTAAT
>CAJDSM010029455.1:9176-20145 GCA_903981925.1 Ostrea lurida
TTGAAATGAAGGTATCGTGCCACGACAGGCGTTGACGTGTTAAAGAACTCTTACTGTTACGGCCCTGGGCGATGCAAACAAATGTTTTGGTACTTCACCTACAACTGGTGACGCCTATATATGAATGGAAATTTCTCGACGGGACATAAACCAACCAACCCCCCACCAGCTCAGTTACAGCATTTGTAAAATAGGACAATGTTTGATACTGAGGATTGAATGTCTTTCTTGCATGAAAAACCAAATCCTAATGAGCGATATTTGAAAACAAATAGCATATAATTAAGGAAAAGAGAAGTTCCCTTCGGTCTCAATAGAAATTGCAATAGATTTGTATATTGTCGTAGAATAACATTGTTTATGAAGTAGATAATGCTTTGGCAAATTTTAGATCTGTTTTTCTGTTAGAGTTATTGCTCTTGCATTGTCAAGCGAAGCAGTGAGAGGAGCATTTATATGAATAATGCCCTGTGCATGTAGAGGATGCAAATTGGTGCACAATATTAGAAGCTTCTAGAATTGATGGCTGGATATATTCGGAGTCAATACTGCGTTAAGCTACAAACTGCAGTGATAAGGTCAATGGTTGCCAATTAAAATCTGTGTCGATATGACGTGTAACTTTAATATCAGAAATGCTGACATTTATCGCCGAATATCAGGGAATAGAAGTAAGAAATTGTTGATGATGGAAAAAATCCGTACTTTCTAAAAATTTAATTGATTAATATAGCAATGATTGACAGTCTGTGGGTTGGACAGTCCCTACTTTCTTAATCAGTCAAGCCCCCTGTATAAAGTATTACACTGGAATACTTTGTTGTTAAATGCATGTTATGCATGTTTTTATAAAAAAACAGAAACTTTTGGTGTAATTAAGACTTCTGAAGTATAAGATTTAAAATGAAAGAAATAAATATTCACCAAAAATTGACACAATTTTGGGGGCATTAAGTTCCCCCATCTTTGGTGGGTTATATACATGTATGCATCTGTGGATGTTATATAGGTATGCTTATCATGCTGCTTCATGTATCTTTTCATTATATTGATTGTATTTCCCATTATATATATTCAGGCCTATACAATAATAAGTGACATTTCTCACATCACTACATGCATAATGTGTTATTCAGAACCACCAAACAGAGCACACACAATGTTGACAAAAATTATGTTTCCTTAAGAAACGTAACACCTGTACGAAAATATAATTTAAAAAAAAAGTTGATATAAAACAAGAATTTAACCAATTTTAAAATTTTTGTTATTTGTATAAATAGACATTCTACAAAGAAGTACATGTATGGCCTCTGACGAAGGTACAGCAAAGGGATTGCATCATTGACATTCCTTACATGTAAAGGATGTAAAGGCAAACATAACGAACAGTGATAAATCTCGTAAGTCCTAAACAGAATACAAACACAAGAGTTGGGCAATCACGGACCCCTGAACACACCAGAGGTGGGATCAGGTGCCTAGGAGGAGTAAGCATCCCCTGTTGACCGGTCACACCCGCCCTGAGCTCATAGTCTTGATCAGGTAAACGGAACAGTGCGTAGTCAAATCAGTGTGTGAAAAACGGCTTAACAATGGCTATGAAACACATTAGACAGGATAGGAGACATCAAATATACCACTTCATATTATGTAGTTTTATTCAGGAATAATTTAATTGTACTTCTAATAGACAATCTGATTGACAATCATAATTTTCACAATTATGTCGTTCGACAATGGTAGTGGTTCATATTGATATATCCTGACGAACTTGAAATAAAGGACAGCCAAAGAATCTGAACAGTGTGGCTTCTATTTGGATATTTTACTTAATATTGACTCTAATGGCAGAGCTGACAACTACATTATATAGTGATAAACGTGATGACTTTGAACTTTGCAATGTGTCAACTTCCCTTTTTGTGTAGTAATGTACCACTATCACCTGCTTATGGTGTGTATGTCTCTCAGTTGTTCGATACGCAAGGGCATGCGCATGTAAGGTATGATTGTTTAACTGAGGCGCCAAACTAGCTAACCAAAAAGTTGATGTTGCAGGGTTATAACATATCTCGTTTAAAGTCATCATTTCGCAAATTCTACCGGTCGCTATAATGACCTTGTTTGCGATTACAAATTATCACTAAATCATATGTTGACTGATTTGTGTTCCATACAGTACCCGCACGTTATTCTTGACATTTCTATCGTGTTCTATCGTGCGTGTATCCTATCGTATCGTGCGTGTATCCTATCGTATCGTGTCGTGTATCCTATCGTATCGTGTATCAGGTTTTCCGTTTTCTATCGTGTTTTGCGTTTATCAGGTTTATCGTGTATCGTGTTTGCGTGTATCGGGTTTTCCGTTTATTCGTATCGTGTATCTTCGGAACTATCGGGGATCATAATTTAGATCTAAGAAAAAAGTACGATACTTTCCGAAAGCTTCATTCGTTTTGTCTAAGAAGCTATTTTTAGGAATCGAGGAAAGACAAAACAATAAAGCTGGGCTATTATACATGTATGCAATAAATACATAATAAATAATTATAATAAGTAATGATATCTTTTGTCTGTCCAGAGATGGTGAAATCTATCAGAACAATATCATTTTAATACTGGGAGTTGGGCCGTGGTTCGGTCAAACAAATCGAGGGTCCACAGTAATTAAAAACCCGAAAGTTCCTGAGTGGCACAGGTGATGTCTAGTAACAATGATTTGTACTTAAGTCTACTAAGAAATAGGAAATTCCAATTTGAAAGACACCCCCCCCCTCCTCCAGTAATTACATTCTTTTTGTATACGATGTAATAAAGGCTATTTTAATCCCCCCCCCACATTTTTGCACTTGTTTCATCTTGCATGTGTATATACCTGTATGTACCAACTATACGCTGAACTTGTGCGCGTCCTTGTATCAGGTATTGTGTATTACCCGTGTTTGATAGCAAACATTCGCACGACATTGGATTTCACCACCTTAGAAGAAGGCCCGAAGGGTAAAATCGGGTCAATTGGTGCGACTTTGTGCTGTCATCGTGTTTCTTATTTGTAACATACTTGCTACATTACATGTACATTGTGCCGATATATATTGGAATTTTTTTTTACATGGTCATATATGCCGGTTTTGATATTCAATTTCTATTGATATTAACTCATAGTGCGGCGATCTATCGTATCAAGACAGAGTGACGGCAGCTAAAATTACATGTAATTTTAACATTTGAATGAGCGGTGAATTTCACTACAACCCTCTTCGCCACACACAAAATATTACTTGATTTTATTTCACATCCCAGGGAATTGTTTTTTTCTCAGAATAATATTACAGCCTGGCTAAATTTCCGTCACAGATCACAAGTACATACTTTTACATTACCAGATGATAGACACTAGAAAAAGAGAACTTCTGAAAACAGTGTAAAACGTTATATCACTAGAAAAAAAATTGTTGAAGAAATTTTTATACTAAAAAACACGCCAAGCGGAGTCCACTGTTTAGATATCTTTGCATGTATCTCTCAATCAAATGACAGATTGACCCCCCCCCCTTTCTAGGTCCGCCATTGGATCAATTTACACATACAGGTATCCCGAAGGAGAAAAGGGGCAAACCGGGGGGCTATTTGTTGATTAAGTACAACAAACAAAAGAGGGGTATAAATTAAAGTGGGAAAGTTGACTAAGTCGTTGATTTAAAAGCTAGGGGCTTAATTACACACACCAGTTCCAACACCTAATTACGCGCAGTCCAACGAATACAATATTCAGTGAAAATGTACCTTTTTGATACAAGGTGTTCCAGTTTTCACTTCAGAAATCGTCTGTATGGTTTGTCTGAAAGTTAAAATCTTTATTAATTAATACCTAAAATCACCAGTTCCAAATGGAATATGGCTGACGGCTTGCGCGGGTCTCGTTTAGTAAATTGTAAGCAGATAAAATGCCAGATTGTTTAAGAATTATAAATGCATTTCCATCTAACGCCCTGACAAAATTTTGTTTGCTAATGTTATATATGTTTACATGTACGATGAAGAATCAACCATACGCTTTTTATTCTACAGGTGGCTAAAGCTTCATGTTATATATGTCTCTGGTCTGAGTCGATCAAGGCTCATATTTAATTAAACTTCGAAGTTGGAACTTAAGAAAAAAAATATTGATCTTGTAAAAGTATTACAGAAAAATGTATCGTCATTACTTATGCACATAGCATGTACCATGCATTCCTTTTCAATTAGAAATTTCTTTAGGATATACGTGTTATGTACTATAAAGGATATACTGATATTGAAAACCCTTGAATGTTATTTTCAAACAAAAGGAATGTGCAATTTTTGTTGTAGTAATACAAATTTCGTTCCGTCAAAATTGCTTCTAAATTTATACAACATTCTATCTGGTTTTCGTTTACGTGAAGATCGTTTATGGGTTTTGCGTTTATCAGGTCTATCGTGAAATCGTTTATCGTGAGGTTCTCCGTTAATTATCAGGTTTTGCGTGTTATCCTATCGTATGTCGGTGTATCTATCGTGAGTGCGTGAATCCTATCCTATCGTGCGTGTGATCGTGTTCTATCGTGTATTCATGTCAAGGATAAGCGTTGCGGGTACTGTACCCTTTGTTAGACTGTCATTTTCATACTAGATTTGACGACGGGTAACCCCGTTTACTTTGTTTCGACTACAGGCTCACGGCGGGTGTGACGGTCAGCAGAGGATGCTTACTCTTCCATGGCACCTGATCCGCTCTTCGCTTTCGTCGAAAGGTCCGTGATGCCCTACCCCTCGATTTTGTATGTGTTTTTGGGACTATGATTACGTGTTGATAATCTTTATATTGGTCAATTTAACTCTAACAACATTCTTTATATCGCATAAAATAATGTTGCACTCTAGCCCCGCCAGATGACTTTCGAGTAGTGACATTATGTAATGCGTTTGACTGTTCAGTTTTCATTTTGTTGTTACAACAATATTGGCCCGCATCATAATAAAAATCATATTTTCTCTAGAATTATTCATCAAATGATATGTTAGAAAACTTATTGAATTAAATTATAAGACACGAAAGTAATTTTTATTCGTTTTATACTACTAGTATATAAAGTAAGTTGGACAGTTTGCGAAATTTTATTAACCGCTATACGTATACTGCCTCAACTTACTTAATATCATATGAAACGAAAAATTACTTTCATTCCATAAAATTCTTGTTTGATATTAAGGACTTCCTGTAGTGGTTGATCGACACACATTTTCAAAAACCTATATTACATAGAAATCTAATATTTATAAAAGTTTTTTTTGTTTTCCTTTGATACTTTTAAAAACCTAAAGCAGTTTATAGAAAGCACTTCCAATAGATCGTTTCATTTATTTGAGACTTTGAAATAACTTTAAAAAAATTACTGCAATTAGAAACAAAATCACAGTGCAATATTTCTAGTGCTAACGACAGCGCTTGTCAGCGCGAAAGAAACGGGGAACTTTTTTTATCGCCATCTGGTGTCAGACATCAGTAGGCAATGAACTTGCAATACTGTGGCTAAACGGGCCACATCTATTGATGCATACGTAACAAAATGTTCAAAGAATCATCAGCTCGTTTCTAAAATGATAGCTAATAATTAAAATTTCTCTTTCAATGCCAATAACGAGTGAACAATCTTGTGGATATTCAAATAATTGAACCGTCCATGAGAAATGGGTCTTCGAATTCCAAAACGGATAGGTAGTCTTGAGGTCAAATATTGGATGATAGGACGACTCCATTTGTTTGGGGCCTTCGGGATGCATGCTATTCAAATCTCTCAAAATAGCAAAGTAGTGTATTTCTCTAATGGATGATGTAATTTATGTTTGCATCAGGTTTTCTTATATGTAGAATAAGAAAAAATAAATTTCTCATAACGTTACGCCACTAAAAAAAATAATATCTTAACTGTTTGCGCCCATATCTGGACGACTTCAAATATAACCACTGGGTGATAGAGCCAGTTTGTAGTTAAACTTATATAATTAAATTTGTATGCCACAATCAGTATACGTTTACAAAAAAAATTCACTAGTGTTTTTTGAACATCTACAAGTAATCGGGGACATTTTCTGCTTCTTAGTTGCAATATATGTGTATTAAAATATAGTCGTATTGGTTTGTGTGTTTTTCAGCTGAACATATAATTATATATGAGTCATTTCGTCAATATACATTATTTCGTTCATTCTCGTTTACTATGTATGGTATACATGCATACAGTACCTTGTTAACTGACTGCTATTAATTTCACAAAACGGTTTGGAAAAAAATTATGACTTGGTCTTCTTTATAATACAATAACATGTACCATATTTTCTTTTCATTAATAAGTTAATATCATGCGGCATTGGCCAACAAAGAATAATGGATTACCTACAGGCATGGTTAATTATAAAACTAAAACTAAAACTCTCTCTCTCTCTCTTATGAATTTGAAACAAAGTTTTAAGCCTTTATAAGAACAGATAAGTAAAATTACTCATTATAAACGAAGGTGATACAAACTATCGCTAGTTCAAGCAGAAAATTGTATTATGTTTACCACATTTAGTATGCAGTTGATCTACATGCAATTATTCAAATTCCATTGACTTATTCCCTAAGCATTTTCTTCAAAAGCGAGGCTTGTCAATATTAATCTGGTTGTGCTAATTCTGCAATCTCTTTGTTAGGGGACCATGCTATCAAGCTTATTTGCACATATCATAATGGTCTGTGAAGTTTTAACTGAAGTCCCTAAAGTTTTGGATTTTCATTGGGCGTAAATGCATTTAAATTGTCTAATTATATCATATTGCTAGTCACTTCTTTTATGATTATTTCCCATAATAATGTTCCTTTACAAGCAAAGACATTTCCTAAACACTACATTTTGGTCAGAGTTATTTACTTTCATACAAAAACCGTGACATGAAATGCAAATAGTTTCAATATGTATTGTATCGTATTGTATCCTATTTAGACTCCAGACAAAATAATGAATTGTCTGTACAATATGAATATACATATTTTACAAGAAGTGTAATACAAACGAGTGATGTACATGTATTTGAGTACAATGTTCAAACTTTTAGAGGCGGTGGTGGGTGTTCGTATGTATTAAAATTTGCATATCAACAAACATGAATGATTAAGTGTAAATCGGTTTCGCTATTATTGATCACAATGTGTCCAAGGGGCCCGTGTTTGCTTAGCTCTTGTTTTTGTATTCTATTTGAGACTTGCGAGATTGATCACTTTTCATCATATTTGCCTTTACATAATTATACTTGTAAATATGCAATAAACTCGGTAGTATGTGTACATTTATAAATTAATGATACCTGGTAGAGTATTGAAAGGGTGTAAATTATATACGGTAATTTAATTTCATGACCATAGAAAGTTTTTATGCAATACTTTTTCCGATGTCCAAGATCCTCTTTAAGGTTTCAAAAAGGTCTTTTTGGTTCATGAGGCAAACTTTATGCATTGCTAACTATGATGTACGTACATTGCAACATAATGCAGTAGGATGTGGCGTCATAGTTAGCAATGCAATGCAATGGAAAACACGCTTTATGTATACTTTGATCACTGTTTTAATGTTTATCTGTAGGAGTAATGTACCGTATATCAATCAAAGTATGGAGAAAGGATTTCTTAAAAACATGTAAATAAATAATCATTATTCTCCTGCGAGATAAACACAACAATATTCTTGTTAAGAAGAAGAAAAAAGATGTCTGTACATCATGTTCTGAGAGTAATGTTAATGAAGATACCTCTCCAAAAGTGTGTGTTTAAAACTCGGATTCACAAGATAGATAGGGAGTAGAACGCAACCTTAAAAATCTTACTGCTTTTTTGTTGTTGAGTCAAGTAGTTAGTCATCTAGCATTTGTTTAGATTATAAATGAAATAAATTGGAAAAAAAATAAAATGAAGTGTTTCATGGGAGCGGGTTTGTGTGATTGATATAAATCATATACGGTACCCAGTTGTAGCGACCAGATGCGGAATTCGACAAAATTATGTCTCATTCAGTGATGGCTGCAAACCAGAAATGTTAGGAAATCGACCATTGAAATTTAACTATAATAAAGTGAACAGATGAGTGCCAAAGACTTGAGCAAATACTTCGAATGATCAGAGCTATGCCTGAGGGAGATAATCCTTAATTTGTGATATCAATTTTCATTTTACCGACTGCAATTCAATACATATCCGTATTTTAAGCTAGTAACATAGTACATGCAACTGGGCTGTGAGAGACCTCCGGGTGGACAAACAGTTCCACCAGCAGGGCTGGACCATGGGTCATAATATGATCAATCGAGTTACCCAAATTTTGAATGCACCAGATGCGCCTTTCGACAAAATCATTTCTTCATCAAGTTATCAAACCGAAATGTTAGAAATCCGAAACATGAAATTTAAACTATAATAAAAGTTAACAATGTAGTGCCAAAGACTGGAGCCAAATACTTCGAATGATCAGAGCTATGCCTTAGGGAGATAATCCTTAATTTTGATATAAATTTCCAATTTTACCACTGCAATTCAATACATATCCGTATTTTAAGCTAGTAACATAGTACATAGCAACTGGGCTGTAGAAACCCGATGGGACTAACAGTTCACCAGCAGAGGCCTGGACCCATGGGTCATAATATAAATCATATACGGTACCAATTTTGATGCACCAGATGCGCATTTCGACAAATTATGTCTCTTCAGTGATGCTCAAAATTGTGATATTTAATATTTGTGGTATTTGGTACTTCATGCCTGGTACAGGCAGTTTTGTGTATTTTTTCCTTCTTTTGTCTATTTGTTTGTTCCAAGGATTTGTTTGTTTGTTTAGTTTTTGTTGACTAATACATGTATCATCGTGTGATAACAACGGAAAACTTTTAACAGGTAACTTCCATTATATATATTTTTATCATTTTTAAGCACTGCCAAAACTTGACCATTTCAAATATATTCTTCTCTACAAACTCATATCGACTGTCATTTTCGTACTAAATTTGACGACGGGTAACCCCGTTTACTTTGTTTCGAATACGGGTTCAGGGCGGGTGTGACCGGTCAGCAGAGGATGCTTACCCCTCCATGGCACCTCATCCTGCCTTCGCTTTTGTCGGAGGTCCGTGTTGCCTTACACTCGATTTGGTATATATGTGTTTTGGGACTATGTTTACGTTTAACACATTACTTACTTCACCATTTTATATCTGTAAGAAAATCCAATGGCACAGCTGCGTAGACTTGAAAGTTATAAAGAATCTGAATCCATGGTAGGTCCAAAGTATCCCTTTTCACCAGAAAAGAAATCTTGTGATTAAAGATTTAAACACTGTCAATCCTGTATAAACGGTGGAAAACTTGCACTCTTACTCAAGAACATAGCTGTACTCAACTGAATATAGAGCAGAGACAAAATGTTTGCTTTTATAGTAATATTTTTGTGAAAATAGCCACTAGCTCCAGGATGGATCCGTGATACATGTATACACTTGTAAATAGAAATTTTGCGTTGAACATGTCAATAACATATGTTTGATAACATTGATACTTTGATACATCGTTTGATACTCTGTGGCAAACTAGCAACTCAACTGCATGACAGGACGATTTCAGCTTCCCCACATTTATGTATCAACATTTCATCATCACCTGCATATGGTGTGTATAAATTGGCGAAAAAAAACCAATGTGTTATACGTAATCATAGTCCCACAAAACATATATACAAAATCGAGTGTAGGTCAACACGGACCTCCTACAAAAGCGAAGGCAGAATCAGGTGTCATGGAGGAGTAAGCATCTTTTGCTGACCAGTCACATCCGCTCTAGCCCTGAGAAGAGTACTTACAAACATGTTTTTGTTGCAAGAGTTTCAACAGTCACGTTTAAATTCAGCATTTTGAAAATACTATGGTTGTTATTGCAAGCTAATTTTCCAGTAAAACCTGTCATTAGGTCAACCTAAGCTGCTCTTTATACTTTGTTTTTTTAAATACAGATTACTTCATTTACCTAATTAAGAATATGGGGTCATGACAAATATGACAGGTCTACATACGATGCTTACTTTTCCTAGGCACCTGATTCCACCTCTGGTATATCCAGATATCTACGTTCGCCCAACTTTTGTATTCTGTTTGGGATCTACGAGCTCGTTCACTGTTCGTTTTATCGCCACCCATTCATACTAAATACTAAATATACGAGTATAGATATCCGAAAATAAAAATAATACCTGTACTAAAACAAAACTGGGGTCTTTTTGCAAAATTGTAAATTTGATGATTTGATATTAGCGTTATAGTTCCAGATGTGCCCAAAATTATTGTGCTTCTCAACAGCATACAAAGGTTATTTTTCAACGTTATGAACAGTATCAAGACATTTTCCCAATCCATATTTGGTACATACTTACAATAAATGTATAGCGCGTATTTTTTGTCGTGTTGTTCCTTATCATTAACAAAATAGTTAACTAGCCGCTTTTCAGTTCAATGATTTACATTGCCATTGTCTTTGGTTAAAATGATGTATGGCGCGTTTCATTTCCATTAAAGGCGATTCTTTATACACTGACTACGGATGACTCCGTTTACCTTACAAAGATGAAGATTAAAGGCTAATGGCGAGTGAAATACATCTGCCTAATCCTCTAAGCCACCTGATCCAACTTCTGGTATTTGCAGATGTCTATAGAATATATGAGATTAATCACTGTTCGTTATATTCACCTTTTCATCTTATAGCAAATTCTCTAAAATCAAACGTTAAATCCATGATTTTGCTGCCTTGACATATGATATTCAAAGGTAGCATATCGTAAATTCTATGGTCGTTATGACAATTTAGTTTACCAATATGACGTACCATTGAGTCATATGCTGTCTGATTTGTTTTATAGCCATTGTT
>CAJDSM010029457.1:0-13526 GCA_903981925.1 Ostrea lurida
CTTTCTTTCTTTCTTTCTTTCTTTCTTTGGCTTAGTTTGGTTGTTGCAATAAGATGGTTGCAAGTTTTCTATGATTTTCAAAACTTGAAATGTATTACCCCGCATTTAAAAATAACTCTACACACATTTCCCCCACTGTTTTAGACTTTACTGAGAACAGATGAGAATGAAGTAAAATGTATTCATTGTACCAAGATAAACTAATTCAATTTCCAGTTTCGTCATTTAAAATTTGGTAGGAAATATCGTCAAATCAGAAGAAAATATTTCAATAATGCAACCAAAGCACAGGCAGAATGTCCACAGAATGTCCAGCAACAGAACTTCACCATCTATCGTTTAATTCGTTTTCATTTTCAATATGAGGAAACCATTTCTGTTTTTACTAGAACAGGACTTGGAATTCACAGAAATGCTGAATTTTCTAATAGTAAGTTTTTGATAGCAAGTGGAAATTCCCTCTTCACACGTGTCAAATAATACATAATAATGAAAAAGTCATTTTCTGAATACTCTTAAATTTTGCTTTGAATGTAATACAAGTGGGGTGTGAATGAAGAATTGATTTTGAACCCTTATCCAAATTTAATATGGCTTTTCAGACAGACTTAAAACTTTGTACAATGTCTCATTACCACTTCCAGAGGTACATATACATGTATTGTCAGGATATAGGAGGATCCAATTATATTTCTACAAGTTGTGGCGGATCTGAGAGGGGTGTAGTTGCTACCCCGGTAAATAGCTTGTGAATTGTTTATGGCTTATCGGTTAGCCTTGAAATTTCGTACAATACTTATCATTTATTTGATGGTGTTCACATTGTTCTGACCTACGATTTACAGTGGATCAAAGAGGAATGTTTCATTCGTTGTTTCATGTACAAGGGTTTATTCACTTTCCTACTGGTATATCAGCATAACAGTTATTATTTTTGTATCAAATCAATCAGTAACATTGCATCCATTGGTCACAGCGAGATTGGATTTATGAGCACTTCTTTCTCCTAAACCACCACCCCCCCCACGCCCACTGTACAGAAGGTACCAGTTCATAAATGACTGCTCCTGCTCTTGCTTGCTCCTGCTAACAGCACTTTCAAGTTTGGGAGGAGGAGAGACATTCTTTCTTAATAAAAACAAGCGATATATCTACCTTTTTTCTTAAAACATTTTCATTCTTAGCGACAAATGTATCAATGGTTAACTCATATTATGAATAATCAAGTAATCACCCTGTTTCCATTAACTTATAGTATGATAGAATATAGTGGTCGAATATTTCTAGTTTTGCACTCAGGTGTTTACTCGCATTGGTTGCTTTAACATTCAACTACACTATAGGGACCTAATGTTACTAATCAGACATATGTTAAGGCAAGATAACGAACAGTGATCAAATCTCGTAAGTGCCATAAATAGGATATGAATGTACATAAACAAAGAGTTTGGGCGCAAATCACCTGAGACCCTGGTACCACACCAGAGGTGGATCAGGTGTGTGCCTAGGTAGAATATACACCCTATGACTACGCATTCAATAGTCAGTGGATAATGCACATGTTTATTATATATAATAGAACAACTGGAGCGTACCGGATGCCAGATGCCTAATAAGAAATTGAAATACTAAAATTGACAGTGCATTACTCGAAGAAATACTTTCTTCATTGTATACTATACAATAATACATGCATGTTTATGGTGATTTGGCCCTGAGATTTCGCTATATAAATACTTACGTTTTTTCATACAGTCGTGTACTACTAGTGCAAGAATGTTATGAACAGTGAGCAATTAAAACACCTGTTTGTAAATGTTTCATTATATATCTAAAAATAAAAGAAAATTGTCATCTAAAATCTAAAACATTAACTCCTATGGAGGCTGGGGTTGGGGTGTGGAGGGGTGCTATAAGGGCATTCAGGGTACTTGACATTTTAAGAATAGATCTATTTGGTCCAACATTTCAATTATAAATCAGAGAATAGCATTCAGCAACTATCTTGCATAAACAGTAGCGGACCAAGCCTTTTAAAAAATGCTATTTCTGATATAGTAAATTGATTACAGAAATATCTAACCCGCGTGAGTTAAACATGGAGAAAACTATAGTGCTCAATATCTCATTAACGCCACCGGCTCTCCCTAAAGGATTAACCTCCTTAAAACGATGAAACAAAAACCAGTCGTTCTAGGTCGGAAGCTACACGTGACGTTCAAATTGGCTATGTGACGTCAATAGGTACAAATATTTGCGCAGAGCTCTGCCAATGACCTCTGATACTGACAATACCATGTATGGTAATTTCGCCAATTCTTATAAACAATAGGCAAGGTAACATTGTGTAAAAACGTAATCAAAGATCCAAAAAACATATACAAATCGATGGTAGTAGGCAACACGGACCTCCGACAAAAGCGAAGGCAGAGATCAGGTCCATGAGGAGTAAGATCTCTGCTGACCGGTACACCCGCCGTGAGCCCGAGTCGAAATAAAGTAATCGGGATTACCGTAGTCAAATCTATAGAAAATGACAGTCTAACAAATCAATCAACATAATGACTTAGTGATACTTTTGTAATCGCCAAACAAGGTCATTATAGCGACCGTAAAAATTTCGAAAATGATGACTTGTTTTAAAGATGATTGACAATTGATTTATTCCCAAGATAGTCACAATACATCATGGCCTATTGAGTTACAACCAGTTGTTAATTTATTTAAGTTAACCATTTGTCGACCGAGTGCCTCCCGATAACTGCATGTCTTACCGAAAAACGTGACTGTAATATGCTTCCAAACAATGGGGTCGTACAAAAATATCCTCTGAAGTTCGAGTAGCTTGTACTTTCGTACTAATGCTCATCATTCATCATCTGGAGACGGAGTGTCAGCGCAGTTCTCCTCAACTATTCTATCAGTCAGGGTTACAATTCTCCCTATGTATTGTAACGCATTGCGCGTCATGGAAAAGAAACTAAGGGCGACATGTCTAAAGTTACATATGTATCACACATGAAAAATAATTACCATGTCTAAATGAAAAACGAGCACGCCTATGCAAGTTATATGAAGCGCCAGGTACAAAGAAAGTCATTTTATGAAGTTCAAATTCAAGTTTGCCTATGCATAGTCAAATTCAAGTTGGTAATCACAATTTATTAAATGGTAAAAAATCATGAGAATGGCAAACAGTATAACAGTGTTTGAACTGGTCAGAGGAAACAGTCGATCTGTGACCGGAGTGCCAACTGTTGCCCCAAGGCCGTAGCCGGCAGACAGCTTGCACTTCGGTCCAAACAGGTCGACTGTTTCCAGAGACCTGTCCAACAAACTGTTTTGTTATACCCTACTAAAACAGTAGAATTTCCTCAATAGGCCATGTTAGATAAATTCCTCGCAAGATTTATCCGAAGAGACAGTGATAATTCGAGAATATTTCATACGTTTTACCCATTTTATTGTGTTTTTGCTGTCCCTGCTTTCCAGCATCGCTTGAGTTCCATCTTCATTGCGCAGCGAAACGACCATCGGCCATTCTATTGGAATAGAATCACTAGGCGACACCTCGTTACCAGAATCGGCCAAGTTAGCCGAATGCGGAAAAGATACTCAATTTAGCGCCCATTGACGTCCACGGCAACAGTATACAGTTATTTAATGTTGATCAGTCAAATAGACGAATTTTTCCTCGGTATTGGTAAACAGCCTCATTGCACGTTCTATTGCCCTCTGCTGCGCCTCGGCAATAGAACGGATCATGTGAGCTGTTCCCAGTACCTCGGAAAAATATTCCGGTCTATTGACTGCACTCAGACAATTAAATAACGTGTTTATACCTAATTACATATTATGTTGGTGTGCTTATTTTTACGTGGAAAATATATATAAATGCATTGTTTAAATCATTGTAAAATTTCCCGCCATTACATTGCTACTTCCTATGACGTCATATTTGAGAGTCTGGGATCACATTACGTTGCGTTACGAACTCATAAGTAGAATGCACAGATCCCTCATATCTGCCCGGTCAATAGATCGCCCGTCCCAAGAAACCGAGCGGTCAATAGACCACAAATAGCCTAGAAATATTTAATATCTAATAAAACAACAAATAACCCTTCAATTAGGTAATAATCTTTTTTAACAGTCGATTTAAACAGTTCTACCGGCCCGGCGGTCCAACAGTCCTAATGTTGGATTTTTTTTCTAAGGAAATATTGTAGGATCTTTTAGTTAATGGTATAGGCATTGGATTATTTTTTATCAACTGGGATACTGTTGTGCTTGAAATGAACTTCATAATGACAGTATATAAATTATGTGTTGTTTTTGAGGTCATACGTGATTTGACAACCTGAGAAATACAGATATTCAACCTCGCCTCGCCTTCGGACACGCGTGAATATTCATTTCGAAGGTGTCTAAATCATCAATACACCCATGTTAAAGCAGAAAAGAAATGTTTCATTATATTTGATTAAAACAACTTTAAGACTGTTCTTTGCTTTAAATTGTACGGAGGTGAATCGCATCGTATCGCAGCAAGTTGGCCGGAATCAAAAGTCAATAAAATCCTAATATTCACCTGGAGGGTCACGTGGAAGTTTATCTTAAATGTCTGATCGCGTGATTCCTCAGTTACACCCTGGCTTTACTAACAGTGGGGCGTGTCTGATGTGATGATGCCTCGGTTACGTAGTAAAAAGATGGTCCATGGCTTGTCATGGATGGGTCCACCTCCACCTCGTCTGTGAAAGAAGGGTGGAGACTACCGTCTGGTAAGGAAATCCCAAGGTGCTCCCGGAGACAGGGGAAGGGTAGTCCCCACAGATTATGCACTGGGTCCAGAACGTAAGTGGACCGTTCGGATCGGGCCACTATGTGTAACGCCAGTTCGTGTTTACGCTAGGCCCTTGTGCCACTTGTTACATGTTACATCGGACACTTTATCCTCAGTCCCATACATTTTCGGCCTTCATTTTCCAATAATTATATAATTGTCATCAAAAGGTATCGGCAGGCAATTCATGACAGATGTGGAACCCTACAGTGTATCATGGGGCGTTCAAAGCAATGTTCTGCAGTGAAAGTATCTGTTCTTACTAGTAGATCTTGCTGTCCCTTTGGGATTAGTACGAATATGTGTTTCTCATCCTGGCCCTTGTTTCCTCTTTACCGGTATATCTATAAATCCAGACCTCTTTCGCTGGCATCACAAGAATTGGTGCCAAGAAAACATTTTAACACCGTACAAAAACCGCCGTCCTTGAGTTTTTCCCTTTCTTCTGTTTGTTTCCATTGTCGGTTGTGCATTTGTAGGATATCCATTTTTTCGTTGTTGTTCGTGAAGAATCCGGGTACTGAGCTGTATTTTGGCGGTCATATCTCGAAATACATGTAATATCATTCAGATATACCGAAATCACTTCGTAAATCACCGTAAGCCTGCCCTTGTCCAATTCCGTGAGTTCTTGACACCTCATCTGTAAAGTCTTCTTTGTACTGCTGATCAAGGATTTTAACTTTTTCTTCATCTCCCATACATGCTGTTGATGTTGTTTTGATTCGCCCTCGGAGATCTAGATCAGAAGACATCCAACTTGCGCGCGCTCTTGGCAGAGTGTCTTCTGCTACTCTTGGAAATGCTTTCTTCAATCTCAATCAAAAGGCCTTTCATATTATTTAATGACTGTTTGTGTTTTTTTTATTTATTGTTTTATTTGTGTGTTTGATATATTTTATGTTTTATTTTTAGTTTATACGAGGACTATTTGAAGCTAAATTCGGCTATTATTATTATAGCGGTATCACTAAATCACGTCAAACGGAAGACATTTGACGAAATCCCTTAGATTTCAATGCAATATCAGTAAACTAAAAGAGTACAATGTTTATTTATCATTTTAACATAAACTATCCGCTTTCAAATTCTGCTATACTATTAGTTAATTAATAACATGATTAGAAATGTAGTTAATTATTAACAAGAATTAGACTACAATGTAAACAACAGGGAATGAACATTATTTGAAAAAGTTGACATTAATTGATTCAACTTGCCTGTTTAATAAGAATATAGAACATCATATTAATTCTCATTTCTCTTACTTTGTTTTTCATTGTCTCTAATTGAAGTCCATAACTTAAGTAAGTATTACGACTTATTCAAGACCGTAGCCCGCGGGGATGGGTGGGTGGTTGTACGTGCACCCCCTCCCATTTTAAAAATGAAATTGTCAAAACCTCTCCGCTTCCTGGGAGGTGGTGTAGCCCCTACCAGGCCCAGTCCTGAAGCGGCCCCTAGATCCCTCGCCTTAATCTTGTGCACCCCCAATGAATCCTGGGTAATCGGCCCTACTTCCCTGTGTATGAGGGAAATAACACATTGTCACGAAATATTGGTAATATAAATATAGCAATTGACGTTTTTAAAGAACGGTACAACTCATGTTAATAATTCACGCCTTCAGACTAATATTTTTTTCCCAATTTTTATTAGTTAAACGGCCTAATCCACGACCAAAGTCAGTATTCAAAGAACGACATAACAACTGGAAGGAAACACGTCAGACAGCATATTCCGCATAATGACAAGTTGTATGTTAAAAGCCTACCCTCCAAGACGAAGCAGATTTATAGAAAACCTACGACTCGCCTTATCGAACATGCAGACAATTACAGATACATGTGATTGGGAAAATAAAAAGCGTGTAGTTTTAAGCGATTTCATTAAGTCTGTAAGTGGCCTTTTCGGTAGAATTAAGAGAGCACGTTCCTAGACGCGCGGTTTACACTGTGTTCGTGATAAGAATGCTCATTTCATTAAGGTGATGCTTTGCTAAAGAACATAAACTAACAGCCTGTCTAAAATATCAGCTGTAAATTTATTGCTTATTGCTTGTATAAATTTGTGTTTCAGTATTTATATAAGTAAGTTACTAACACGAGTTTCCCTTTCTGTATCTCTTCACTTGCTTTATGTATCGAATACGACTTTGTTACCTTCAAGCGCATGGTAAACATTCTTATTTCTAGCGCTAAATTGTACTATTCTACTAGTAGTTACTACTTTTGTTTTGAATTATATGATACAGGTGTAAAGATAACATAAAAATGTATCTTTGATTGATTATTGATTGATTATTTGTTTCTTTTTGAGAATATTTTACTAACATTCAGACGTCACCATTGCCGGCGAAGGGCTGCAAATTTAAATCTAGGCTAAGCTTTTAGCAGTGAAGGTTCTATTGCGTGTCACACCTGCTGTGACACGGGACCTCCGTTTTTAAGGTCATTAAGGTCATATCCAAAAGACCCGTGATTCCCACATATCCAAATGCCGATCTCTTGGCGAAGGAGCAATCACTACCTATTAGGTTTGACGCGGCCGTTCTGTGCGCAGGGTTCGAACTCTCGACCTTCCGATCACGAGGCGAGATCTCTACTACTGAGCCACCGCGATCTTTGAAAGTGTCATTCTCATTTTCTTTCTGAGTATAACTATTGTATTATTCTTTTGCGTCATACAAAGCAATGTACAAATTGTATCATCAAACTGTGAAACAAAGACGTATGAAATGACGAGCTTTACATAGAGGTCTGCAGACAATTAATATGTCTCCCCTCTACCAGGGGGAGACATATTGATTTTTGTACTTTTCTAGTCCGTCTGTCTGGTCACCAAAATCTCGCGAGCGCTTCTCCTCCTAACCGCCTTATCAGATATACTTGAAACTTTGGACAGTGCTTCCTTGCCATTTGTAGATGTGCATATTGTCAGGACAGGAGGATCCAATTATTTTTCCTTCAAGTTATGGTGGATCCAACAGGGTGGAGGGTGCAAAATACACAAAATCTCGCGAGCGCTTCTCCTCCTAAACCGCTTATCAGATAGACTTGAAACTTTCTACAGTGCTTCCTTTGCCATTTCTAGATGTGCATATTGTCAGGACAGGGGTCCAATTATTTTCCTTCAAGTTATGGTGGATCCAACAGGGTGGAGGGTGTAAAATAGCTTGTGAAAACTTTCCTCTATACGGTCTATCAGATAACTCGAAACTTTGTACAGGGCTTCATTGCCATTTGTAGATGTGCATTATTGTCGGGACAGGAGGATCCAATTATTTTCCTTCAAGTTATGGTGATCCAACAGGGGTGGATGGTGTAAAAACATTTTAAAAGATTGACAAGAATGAATATACCTCACAATATTTAAACACAAACATATTCAGACCGCATCGAGGATCCGATTAATTTTCCTTCAAGTTATGGTGGATCCAACAGGGGTGGAGGATGTAAAATAGCTTGTGAACATTCTCCTTCATACGGTCTATCAGAATAACCTTGAAACTTGGCTTCATACCATGAAGTACATTAACAAGAGGAATACTACAATATTGCTCATATCAATTTATGAAAACTTCTTCATTCATCTCAATCAATTGCACAAAATACTGAAATACTATGATAGTGTCAATGTTCCTGCTCAAGCTTCCTCCTCCATACCAGGCACTATATAATGGGAGGTTTGAGTAACTTTAGAGCAATTCAATTTGGGGAGGAGGGGATACCTTTTGTTTTTAATAAAAACAAATTATATTTTGGAATACATTTGTCCACGATACTACATTCTAAGCTATGTCGGTCGCGCTAGCCCAGTCGTTGTAACTGAGATGTTCGCGTTCGATTTGTAACTGAGATGTTCGCATACGATTATAGATCTCGTTGCCATAGATCAATCAAATCTTGATTATTATCAATCACCATCAACATCCGCCAGGGAGGGAAAACTTTATAAAACCCTGTTAGTGTAGAACTCTACACCGTCATAATGGCTGCCTTTCCTTTCGAAACATGGATGAATAATTCACTATCAGGGTATTATGTTCCATTTATTTCAGATTTGAAATGCCTATAGCTGAGTAGCATAGTAAGTTAGCACGTTGCCTTCTGAACTGCAGATCGCGGGTTCGATTCCATCAGGGTTTTTTTTCTTCTTTTTCAACTGCTTTCGACTAAAACTGCATTTCTTGACGAAATAGAGTGACTTTTAATTTTTTTATTTTTCAAAATATTGTTTACCATATCCCTTACTTTTCATCACATTCAAATTTCTCTGGTGTAGCATTCTACCTTAATGCCACGATATCACACTTTGTACACTGGCATGGTTATTACATAATCCACTTCACACTGTTTGATTTATATTCTATTTCGTGTAATTATTGTGGTTCTTGGTTGTCGGATATCTTGTATAAATGAATTATATTAAATTCTGCAGAAAATTTATTTCTCCATTTGGATAAATCTACCGAATTAGTTTCATGTTCTGTGTTATAAACCCTGCGCCCGTGTCAGATCGGATGAATGATATATCTCTGATCAATTCATAGGATCTCCAGTTTAAGATAGATGCCATGAATTTGGTCAATTGGTTGTTCTTTAAAAAAAAAACATTCGGAGACCGAAATCATCAAACAGTTGGAGTAAATGTGTATACACGTACATCTAAAGTTGACGGATCGGGATAAATATTGCGATGTAAAAAGATAAGAAATGTTGGTTGATAACTCCACGAACTTGTAAATATGCTTACCAGTAATACACGAAAATAAATCTGTTTCTGATCGATACTATCGGTTAATTATGACATGCCGTATCTTGGATTGAAGGTCGACCCCCAAAGCCTCCTTTGATGGTTTATCATATTCAATAAAACATCTGAAAACCAGCTTTATTGATAGCTTTATTGATAGCTTCTCTGCCTAAGCGCTCTATAGGCTAATTTTTTCGTTGTATGTTTTTTCTTGGCTGTCTACATCGCTCAACGTATTAAAGAAATGTTTACAAATCCGTATATTTGACTTCGGAAATGTTGTAATTAACTTTCAGAAAATAAGGGTAATGTTCTTCCTAATTCTAACGAGAGGGCTTCAAGATGTTTAAAATATAGAGTCTTTTAGCTGCAGAACTGTAGCTCTCTGAAAATATATTGGGACAGATCAGAGAACTACAGTTCCATCCCTTATAAAAACCTTCGATTTTCGCCGCACGGAAAGTTGCGCATGATTGAGGCCTTCTATCGTTGTAATCCTGCATCGACGAGCCATAAATCTAATATCTAAAAATTCCTTACATATCTCCCGAACGTGTATTTGTTCAAACATACCTTAAAATATTCATTAATGTCCCTTACAACCTAACAACTTCACAGCTTCATGTCATGTAAAGGCAAAGATAACGAACAGTGATTTCATCTGTTGACGTAGCCATGTCAGGTACCCGGTCAATTCGAACCCCGGTTTATTTCCTACTTGTGTAAACTAATAGCCCAACAAACATTTTAGTGAAATATTATAAATAAAATCACCCCAGTGTAGTGGAAATAATTATTCTAAAAAGTTTGACAATCGAACTAAACTCACAGCCTTCATTAGTTTGTTTGCCACTTTCGCCACTTAAATTTTCATAAAAACATTTTCAATACTTAGCGGTTTATTTCACCTGTAGAAAAATTACAAATTATTTAATTTCCATTTAATATTCGTGTTTTGTGATAAATTAAGACTGAATACACAATTTGTATCCAATATTTTGATTACTAATACCAACGGGGTGCGAATTGACTGGATACCTAACATGGCTATGTCAAAAAACGAAATTGATTTAAAGCTGTGAGTTTTGTGGTCGTATGGGACTTTAATAAATATTTCAAGGTATGTTTGAACAAATACACGTTCGGGAGATATGTAAAGAATTTTTAGAAATTTGATTTTTGGTTGGTCGGTGCTGGATTATAACGATAGCTGATCTGAAGGCCTCTATCATGCGCAACTTTCCGCGCGGCGAAAATCGAAGGTTTTTATAAGGGGTGGAATTGTATCTCTCTGATCTGCTCCAATATTTTTTCAGAGAGCTGCAGCTAAGAGTCTTTGAATGAGGAAAATGACATAAACCTAATGTTGTTTAGCTTGCTATGAATTATGAATTCACGAACTAAGAAATACTATATCATTTTGTTCAGATTACGTATATCAAAATCTGACAATGAGCTGGTTCCCGACATATAGCGGGCGTCCTTTAGTCATTATTGTCCGTCCGGACGTCTGTGAGCACTTTCTATTGGCACACAAAAACATCATTTTCCTTAAGTAGTTTTTCCATAAATTTTATCTATATAACATGTAGTACATGTACTTATTTTAGGCATAGGAAGACCCCTCTCGATTTTAAGATATGGGTTTGATTGAGAAAACAACACTTTCTATGACACGTAGCAATTTTAGGTCAGTTGATAAGATTTTCATAGAATTCAAAGGTATCGTTTAGAAAGAGGAAGACCAATTTCGATATTTGTAGATCATCATATGTTTTGTCTTACAGAGTTACCGCGCGCACGTACATTTCTAATATTAATTAAATTATAGTACTTTCTACATATGATACTGTAACATATATCTCAAAGAAAGAAAAATAAAGTGTGTATATACATGTAACAACCCAGTCTGTTCAACAACCTGACCAGATACACATATGTCAGTATAGGTCACGTGGTGGATCCATTCATGACGGGGACCTTTCAGTTTGTCTGTCTGTGTCCTAGTTTGTACTGACTTTATTGATTAATGGTAATGGAGGACGCGCCGTAAATTAACGTGTTAACTTTTATATTTTTTTACTCACTTGTTCGCACGAATTCTTCATGGAAACAGAGTCACTTCAATATTATATTTTTGTTATTCAGCCTTCGTCAGAAGCGTAACATATCAAAGGCAAGTTACAGATGCCAGACGGCGATGATTTTGACATTTAACAGTTTAAAACGAATTTTTAAAAAAAAATTATCTCTCTTTTTAACAATATATTGCTCTCGTGTGTAAAAGAAACAAAATTACTCTAACTCAATACATCGTCTGGTTGAAACACTACAGAAAAACAATCCCTTTTTAAAATGTATTTATTTCAGTACCATATACACATATCTTACACAAAAATCGATATTTCTAAAGTAGGAAATTCATCAAAAAATAATTTATACACCATAACATTCAAATACATATCCCGGGGGGCACTTCGTAATTTTATGGGTAGGGACGTGCGCTGACAATTGCAGACCCCCCACCCTTTTCATATATTTTAGATTTGAGAATTGTAGACCTTTTTCATATAATTTTTTCTGGTCAAATGGTGACCTTTTCCCATATGACAAACAAGAACTGCCAAAGCTGGATCAAATTAGAAGGCCATTCATATAATTAATTGTAGTAAACATTAACTTAATCATATATTTTCATGCTGATTTCTATACCTTGTCATATATTCTGTAGTTGGAAAAAGGCTACATATTCCAGGCGGCACGTCCCTATCTATCGGTGTATAGTAAGTGTCCCCCCCCCCGGGATACATATACACTGGACAATGAAATTTGGCTGTGTATATACTTACTGTGTGGTTAATACGTCCTTTGATTGTTGTAATCGTCATTCCGGTACGGATTAACGTTGGATGGTTCCACTGATTTCGTGCATTGTTTAACACATTTATATTGTATTCAATGTAAATTACTTAACAAATTATTTAAATCAATAGATTCAAGATGGAGATTTCATTGTCGAGCATGGTGCCAAAGTGTCACAATTTTCCAAATTCGTCATCAACGTTATCCTAGAAACTTTGCATATCTATATTTGTATACCTGCTTTCTCTCTATAATTATCTATAGTTTACGAGAGAAGCCGTACCTGATGCGATTAGAATTCTATAGGAATATAACAGTTTCGATGAATGCCATTAGACATCACATCATCTCTAGTCTCAAATTGTCTCATAAAACTGTAATAAAATTTACACTTTTCGAAAAGGACAAAAGTTACAGCTCATAAAAATCTAAAGATAACTCTTATCTATTAATCCTTAAATCAGGTGGGAACAAATTCTACAGAAAGTCGGATTTGGAAAACTTAGACTATTGGATCGTGGAGACCAATGATACAAGACTTGTTGGGATACTGTACCAGACGGTGAGTCATCCTTATTTACATACCTCTGATAATTAATATCACTGCTATATCAGTTTGATTTACTAACACGATGAGGATTCTATTTTCACCAGCTGGAAGACGTCTGCTTATGTCGTCTGTTTTGATCTTTCATGGGGGAGTTTAACGACGGTTTAATTCAAAATCAGGACTGAAAGTCTATTGTAGAATTTAAAAAATATTGTATTGACAAAAAAGCCAAGAGGATGAGGCATGCTTTTGTTTTCTTTTTCTCTCTAATTTTACTCTTTCTCTTTTTTTCATGGATAGTCCCCCGTGGGGACCCGGATTAGAATAGGTCCACAGAACCCCTTGCTTGTCGTAAGAGGCGACTAAATGGGTAGCCTGGTTCCCTGTCCCATACTCTAAGCTACGCGTCACAATGTGCCTTTAGTCAGGGAACCAGGGAGCCAGGCTACTATTTTAAATGGACCGGTCCTTCGGATGAGACGACACAAACCGAGGTCCCGTGTCACAGCAGGT
>CAJDSM010029459.1:0-14779 GCA_903981925.1 Ostrea lurida
TTTTTTTTTTTTATAAAAATATCAACTTCGGAATATTTGTGTGTAAGATTAGAATGAAGTCCGGTCAGGTTTGGGTGACTAAGATCAAACCATGGATATTGCAGCGTTCTGTTTTTATCGCGGAAACAGTAGCCAAATGGCAGCGCAAAGTTTGGTTCTCATAAACGCTCGTGTAAAAGGTTGTGTTATAATATTATACCCCCGCTCCAGCGAGAGGGGGGTATACTGTTTTACCCCGGCCGTCGTCATTCCGTAGTTCGTCATTCGCGTCCACCTTTTCTCAACTAATTCTCAGCAACCATATATTCACGGGCTGCTTTATTTTCTGATAGCTTATATATATGGTACTGGTATATCGTGGATGCATTTTCAGATTCATTGGACTATAACTTCCTGTTTGCCGAGAACTTTAGAATTTTTTCATATATCATTTATACCCATATACAACATTTTTGCGTAACATTAATTCTCAGCACCATGTATCACAGGCTACCGATATTTGCATGAATCTTATTTGGTATGGTGTATCGTGGGATTGCATTTTCATATTCATCGGGCTATCTTCCTGTTTTCGAGACTGGAAATATGTAAGACTATATCTGACAGTTTAAAAAGCGCTTATGGCGGGGTTATCATACGCTGAAGCGTTGGCTCACAGATTTCTTGTTCATCGTGAGAAATGCTCTTGTAAAGGTTGAAAAATCGCACGCTTTGACGCTGTTTATTTGGGTAGTTTTGTGATTTTAAATTCACAATAAGTTCTTCAGAATTTTTGAAATCATGTGCACATTTGATTTACATCATCACTTCTCGCATACACTTGGCACAAAACTTCTGAAGATTCTCCCTCACGGCAATTAATACGCTTAAGGAGTATACAGATTGGGGTTTGGTATAACATTTACTGGGTCCTGCGAGGTATTTCTGTATGGAGGAGTCTTTGTATAGCTGTGGAATCCATTACAGGTACGATNCAGATTGGGGTTTGGTATAACATTTACTGGGCCCTGTGAGGTATATCTGAATGGAGGATATTTTGTATGGTTGTGGAATCCATTACAGGTACGACAATTCATTATTATTCGTACCATTGCCTGGGACACCAAATGTGTTTAAAGCTGAAACTTGATTTTGGAAAATTTCGCTTTTGGAAAAACTTGGAGTATAAGTTGGATTATCAAGCGTGGCATTAATGCCAAGATTGTTTAAAATACAGTTGTAATGATGAGCCTTACAAAGAGGAGTGTTGTTGCAAGCTTTGCCAGCTGGAACCAATACATATTTCTCATGTAACCTATCTAATCCTTTAATTACTTCTGGTTTACTAAACACAGAAGGATAGACGGTACGCCCTTGCATTTTAATGTGTCTAATACGAGATTTTGATATTCCTTTCTAATATTTTTATAATTCCACAAGGTGTCAAGTTTTTCCTTTTGATAGTAAGCACATTGTCTGGCATAATTTGCCACATAATTCATGCTCTGTCGCCATTTGAAAGATCTGATTTTGGACCTTTTCAACAAAGTGACTTCATATCGTCATGTATTGACCTGAAATCAGTGATATGAAATATGCCGAAAGTCAACATCAATCCAAGACCTTTGTGAAATATCTTAGTCAAGGTCGCTTTCCCCCTTTCTATGCATACCACAGAAAGCGGTGTAGTGACCTTGACCAAATTATCATGTCTTAACGGTTAATTATAGAAGACCTATGTGCAAAGTACTAGTAATGTGCAGCGTCCACGACCAAAACAGAAAAAGTTCTATGTGTAAAATTAGTGAAGATAACGAACAGTGATTAATCCCATAACTCGTGTAAGGTATACAAAACAAGAGTTGGGCCAACACGGACCCCTGGATATACCAGAGGTGGGATCAGGTGACAAACACGGGGTCCTGGATACACCAGAGGTGGGATCAGATGACAAACACGGGCTCCTGGATACGCCAGAGGTGGGATCAGGTGACAAACACGGGGTCCTGGATACACCAGAGGTGGGATCAGATGACAAACACGGGCTCCTGGATACGCCAGAGGTGGGATCAGGTGACAAACACGGACCCCTGGATATACCAGAGGTGGGATCAGGTGCCGGACAAACACGGGCCCCTGGATACACCAGAGGTGGGATCAAGTGACAAACACGGACCCCTGGATATTTAAGAGGTGGGATCAGGTGAACAAACACGGGGTCCTGGATACACAGACGATGGATCAGATGAACAACACGGGCCCTGGATAACCACCAGAGGTGGGATCAGGTGACAAACACGGGCCCTAGGATACACCAGAGCTGGGGATCAGGTGACAAAACACGGCCCTGGATACAGCAGAGGTGGATCAGGTGACAAACACGGACCCCTGAATATCGCAGAGGTGGGATCAGGTGACAAACACGAAACCCTGATACACCTGAAGTGAGATCAAGGTGACAAACACGGGCCCCTGAGATTACACCGGAGGTGGATCAGGTACCTAGGTGAAGTACGCAGCCCCTGTCAACCGGTCACACCCGTAGCTATATCTTTTTGGCTTAGTCTGGTTTTGAAGCAAAATTTACCCAAAGGTTGAATTAGCCTCTATCTTACACCATTAGATGGTATCTCATCGAATTCCTACGCCATGATCACATTTCAATGGTAGCTAGTGTAGTATGTTAATTATTATTTAGGGATATATAATCCTTTCTTTGCGCATATGGTTAAGATCCACAATGACTAACTGATGTGTAAAACAAAATTATTCCCACACTCGCTTTGAAGGGAATCTCAGGATGTTTATTTTCTTATCCTACTGTTCTATAGATCTGCAGTACGTCCAAAATCTTAGCATCTTCAACAGCAGAACTTTGGACAATCTAAAACTAGATATTCAGTAAATATGATGTGACAGCTGGATAATTGATACAAAATTCGGTAGAAATATTGCTTAGACAGCAGAGGAACATCCTAATCATCAATCGACTGTCAAAAATTCAACCAGACACCTTCCGATCCAGTCTATAATAATGAATTTATACACTCTAGTCTTAAACCACTTCACCAGTGTTAAGTTATACAGATATCTGAAAAGGCTCACANTAGTCTTAAACCACTTCACCAGTGTTAAGTTTTACAGAGATCTGAAAAGGCTCACAATATTCCTGTGTTTGATAAAAAGCGTCTGGAATTCTCAAAGAATGATGTTCTGGGAATCCCCCTCCTGGCAAACTGACACGTGATAAATATTCGCAACCATCATCTCTATTCTGGTTCGGTATTTCTATTTCGCAATTGGATGTACTGTGCTCGCATTCATATACTCACACGGACAAAATGCAAATTACGTAAGTATATTGAATTTCATACAATGCTAAATTAGCTGTATCTCTGCCTGAATTTGATAGCAAGTGTTTGTTTAAAGTCATATTCAACCAGAGACTCCCTAGAAAAGCGTAGTCTTGTGTGCAGGAGCTGTTTATACATGTATGAGGGCATTTGTTTGTTTCAAAATTCAAAAGATTTTTAAAGAATAAACTGAAACATATATTAAGTATTGAGCTTTGTGGAACTGATTTTTTTTAATTCTTAGAGAAATAGTCATTCATTTTTATAAGAAGTAGTGTTATTTGCGATTTTATCATCAGAATAGAATGTTTGCGACTTTTAATCGAAACCTTATGTCAATAGTAATACTTTTTAAGTCTTTATAACGAGTTTGGTGGTAGTACAGTACCTGGCTTTTAAGTCTTTATAACGAGTTTGGTGGTAACCCAGACGCGAGACGTCTGTTTTCATTCCTGTATTTTGATCAATATCAACTCGTTCAAGGACAAAGTGGTTGGTGTTCCTCAAACACTTTGTGAAAAGCAGATTTGGTGTTGAACTTGTTGAACATTATACGCTCGCGCAGTGATGCCGGAACATGTGACGTCTCATTGCACTTTGTACGTAAACATGCATTAAATAAATTGTTGAATTCGTATTTACATTTGTTCTGACATATAAACACAACAAACTGTCAGCTTCATCAATTTTATCAATTAATCCGCGCCGCCAATGTTTTTATACCCCATAATGAACATTTATTGTTTGTGTCAAATCGATAGATAATATTTAGGTACGTAACACATGTTCATTGAAACGAAATTGGATGGAGAGGGCTTACATAGGCATTGTGCAAGCTGCTCAATCCAATTGTTCAATGAATTTGAAAACCGAGGACCTGATTTTAATCGGATTGATGTAAGACGTATTTGCGACATGCCAACAAATGCACTAACTGTCCTTCCAATTTCATGAGGTATTTATATTATGAATTAAGGTCATGTGCTACATGATTTGAATTCATGGGTGGAAGTAATTTTTTTTTGGTGTATGTGTGAGAGGTACCGGGGTCGATGCCCTGATTTTCCACCACTTATCATACCACTGTGCACCCCATTCTGGATTTAGACTTTCTCAAGTCCGATTTGGGATAAAGGCGAGCATGCCTATTGTCCGTTTTTATTCCAAAAGGTGCTCTACAGAGTCCGATTGTACCCGACCTGTATAAACAAAGGAAGCACACACATTTCCAGTCGGATACTCTCTTTTACATGTAAAACATCCCAGTAATTACAAAGATTACATTACAACATCCCAGTAATACACAAAGATTACATGAAAAACATCCCTTAAACAGCTAAAGATTACTATGTTAATTCTTCGCTATTATATTATCTATTGTTCTAGAGTCTGGTTAGTATGAAAACATCCCAATATTACACAAAGATAACATGTACTTTTACATGTAAAAATCTCAAATTAATACACAACAGATTACATTGTAAACATCCCAATCACAAATGATTACATGTAAAACATCCGATTCAAATAATAAAAGATTGCTGTAAACCATCCCAATCACAAAGAGTACATGTAAAACATCCCAATAATACACATAAGATTACATGTAAACTCTCAATAATACACAAAGATTACTTTTATGTTTTTGTAATACATCCCAACTACACAAAGATTACATGTAAAACACCCAATAAACTAACACAAAGCTTACCATGTAGAAAACATCTCAATTAATACACAACACAGAATTACATTTGATAAACATCCCAATACACACAAGATTAAATGTAAAACATCTCCAGTAATACTACAAATATCTTACATGTAAAAACATCCCAGTATACACAAAAATTTACATGATAAAAATATCCCAACTAAACTATACAAAGAATTACGGTAACATCCCAATATATAGGGCAAAGATCTACATGTAAACCCCATCCCGAGTAATCATACAAAGATTACATTAGTAAAGCATAAACTCAATATTTACCACAAAGATTACATAGTATAAACAGCCCATATTACACAAGATACATGATAAAAACAGACCAATTACACACCAAGTTACAGTAACAACATCCCGTATATTAAAAGAATTACATGTAAAACATCCCATGCACACTACAAAACATCATCATATCACGATTAACATTGTAAAACATACTCAATAATTACACAAGATTACATGTAAAACAATCCTAAATACACATGCTACATAATACATCCAACACAAATTTAAGTTAAAACTCCCAGTAATATACAAAGAATTACAATGTACAAACATGCACCCAGTAATACACAAAGATTAACAGTAAAACATCCAATAATATACACAAAGATTACGTGTAAAACATCCAATAATATGCAAAGTATACATGTTATTATACGAAATCCATGTATTACAGATCCCAGTGATAATACTAAAAATTACAAAACATTCAAGAATTCACCATTGTCAAACATTCCAATAATACACAAAAAGATTACATGTAAAACAGCACCAATATTCACACAAAGATTACATAGTAAAAACATCCCAGATGACAACAAAGAGTTACAATGTAAAACAGCGCCATTAATAAAAAGATATACAG
This sequence comes from Ostrea lurida, assembly GCA_903981925.1. Taxonomy (NCBI): domain Eukaryota; kingdom Metazoa; phylum Mollusca; class Bivalvia; order Ostreida; family Ostreidae; genus Ostrea; species Ostrea lurida. The sequence goes on from CAJDSM010029459.1 coordinate 5,930, forward strand.
TAAAAAAATCCCAATAATCTCAAAGCAGATATACATGTAAAACAAAGGCACCAATTCACAATAGATTACATTAGTAAAAACATCCCAATTACACAAAGAATTACATGTAAAACATTCCCAATAATACACAAAGTATTTACATGTAACACATCCCAATACCACAACGACTTACATGGTTAAAAACATCCCAATACACAAAGCTTAATTGTAAAAAGCATCCCAATAATACACACAAAGAGTTACTGTAAAACATCGCCTAATATCAACAAAAGATTACATGTAAAAACATCTCATAATACACACAAATGAAATACATGTAAAAATCCCAATATACACAACAAAGATTACATTGTAAAAGACAGAGGCCTCGCAATATTTACTTACAAGAAGTATTTATACAATGAATATCATTAATATTAAATATAAATATATAATTTACAAGTTGCAACATAAAGGGTATACTTCTGAGAAAAAAAACGCCTGCATCGATTAAAGTCTAACTTGAAAATGTGTGCACGTATATAATTATATTGATGATATTACTTTGTTACTAGTAAACTATGGAAACAGAATGCGAATGATGTTAACGGGAATGTCGTACTTCATGGAAAAGGATATTTCAAATGCATAAAGGGATTTTTCAATGCATTAAGGTCCCAGGATGCATATCTATAATAGTCAACAACTTTTCAAATAACGATTTGATTTGTACATCTCTCGAGAATTTATGCTCTGCGATCAGCAACGCTGTAAAAAGCGATCGTACCATCCACCACATGTACAACCCGCCATATTATAAACACACAATTGCACAACCCCGCCATATTGATATACACAACTGTACAACCCGCCATATGATATTATAGGTTTAAACATTCTTTTTGAAGAATTTATCGTGTGTAAGAACTCTGGACATTTTCTCACAAACTGAATAAAAGTGCGAAGCAACTTTATTTAAGTTTGTAGTAAAATGTCCAGAGTTTGACACATCGATAAATTCTTCAAAAATGACATGTTTAATGTCTTTCATTCCAAATTGTGTTCACTGTATTGAACCAATTTTCAAAATTTGGAAATGTCGTAGCGTTACGTTGTTTGTTTCATGCGCGTAATTGTGACGTCACGTTTTCGGATTATATTGATGTTACATCTCGTTTCGATTTTAATTTTATCCATATCAAAACAAGTAAAATAAAGGACATTGGAAATTATACACAAATACACCGCCATATTCAGAGAAACAACATATTTACAACCCGCCATAGTTGATAGAACAATTATACAACCCGCCATATGATAGACACAATAATTTTAACCCATTATTCAACACATTCAAGCCCATATTGATAAACACTCTAGACAGGCCCCAATAGATGCAGTATTTAACCCGCATAATTCATATAGCACCAGCAACGCCATATTTGATAGACACACTTATACAACCCGCCCATATGATAGACTACAACCGACATTAAGACATACATTAAAGCGCATGATTAGACAGAACCATAATCCCAGCCTATTATGAATAGACACACACTATACTATCACCCGCCATATTAATAGGACACACATTATACGAACCCGCCATATGATTAGACCACATAAATTACAAACCCGCCATATTCATAGGACACACATAAATACAACCCGCCAATCATTGATAGACAGGACATTATTACAACCCGCCGATATGATAGACAAATCATAACTTTTAGCAACCCGCGTCATAATGTCAATAGACACACCATTATACACCCTGCCTAATTGATAGACACACCATTATATCAACCCGCCATATGATAGCGACTAATTTTTAGTACAACCCGCTATTTCATAAGACACACATTATACCACCCGCCATATTGATAGGGTATCACACATTATACAACCCGTCCATTATCATAAGCACACATTATAACCCGCTCTTTTCACAGTACTACCCAGCCATATGATAGACCACAATTATATCAACCCGCCATATAGACCATATGACATTCATACAAACCTCGCCACATGTTTCCATTGCACCATTAAACCCCAGCATTTATAAGACATCACTGATACAACGACATATTATTAGACACGTAATTTTACAAAACGCCGCCACTATTCATAGACACACATTTATACAATCTTCCCCAATGGTACACTATATCAACCGCGATTATTAGACCATTGTTTACAAACCCGACACATATGATAGACACACATTTAACAAACCCGCCATATTAATTAGACACGACATTATACAACCCCGCCTAATATGATAGACATTCACATTATTTACAACCCGCCAATATTCATGACAATCATTTATAGCAGCCCGCCCATTAATTTGATAGATCACACATTTATACAACCCTGCCATATTCATAGACACACTATTAATACGCAACCCCGCTCATATTGATAGAACAGACATTATCACCCGCCATATTTTGGATAGACACACCATTAATACAACCGCATATTCATAGACACAACATTATATTCCAAACCCGCATATTGATAGACTACACATTTTATTACAACCCCGCCGTCATATATTCTATCTCTGACACACATTAATACAACCCGCCATATTCTCATTCATTATACAACCCGCCATATTGACAGACAACAATTAGTATAGCCTGCCTTATTGATAGACACACGATCTTACAACGTTAAGAACAAAGTATTGCTAAAATAACAGACTGTTGTTTCCCCGCTGTCAATAAGTTGCACGAATTCCACGCATCTGCTCTCTTTCATACCTCTTCAAGTAACATGTCAGAACAGAAAGTCTTAGAACACAACGGATATCACAGAGAGCAGTCTGCAAACTTTTTTGAAGAAAAAAAAATTAAGCATATGCCGAAGTCAGCAACCTATACATGAATAGTCTAGAAACTGCATGTTTGTCTTTAAATACAAAACTGTAGTAAACAGTATTTAAAAACAAAAATAATTCAAATTCAAATTCTTTATTGGCTTCCACCATATTGGCATCAGCATTATACATGATATGCATTAAATGGGCATACAAATCACGTGTACCTTAAAGGATATAGTGTTTCTTTTAGGCTGCCTAAAGATAATTCTACGTTTAACGTCACCCGCGCGCGTAGGTTTCAGCGAAATTGCCGTTTTAAAAAACCAAACAAATCCGAATTCAAAGTAAAAGATGTTATCGCAAGCCACTCCTCTGCTCACCCAATCTACATGGTGTATTTGCAGAAAGGTTACAAACCCATATGAAGGAAAATTTCTTTGCTAAAAAACGCAAAAATTGACTTGGGCTTGAAAATCAAATCCTATACTATGTATCTACTTTGATGTCAACATATTACTTTGTTTGGTCACTAAAATGGGTGATTTCAATTTACTTTGACTTGAATATCATACAATGTGTATTCAATGTGTGAAATTGTTGATTCAATAGGTGATTTTCTATAAATACACACGTGTTTAAAATTTGTGTTTGTTTATTTTTCTCCTCCCTCCCTCATAGGTTTTGGATTTTTGAGGTGACGTTAAACTTTCAATACAGAAAGCCCAATCCATCAGTGATATAATAAATGTATGTACATTGTATATGTGGAACTAAGATTTTATAAAGTTATCTCTTGAATCATAACATTCTTTCAGAAACTTGCATGTTTTATTCATCACTGATAATAATTTAGTCTGTTTTTGGAGGCAAAAACATGCCCCCCCCCCCTTCCGTGATGTCAGTTGAGTAGTTTCAAAGGAGTTGTGTTGAGGATTTTTGCAAATTTCTAATTTTAACACCCACAAAATTTGGGAATCCAAATTTCCTAGTAATATGCACAACTACATATGATCGATGCCCTTGCTATCAAGTTTCTTAAAGTTTCAGAGGAGTTGCGCTGTCAAGGTTACTCATGAGGTTAAAAGGCAAACTGGCATAACTTCCTCAAAAATTATAAGCTAGAGGATCAAAATTTCCTGGTAATATGATGTCCTTGCTACATATAAAGTTTCTTCAAAATCGGATCAGTAGTTTCAGAGGAGTTGCGCTGACAAACTTTGTGACGGACAGACGGACGGGCTATTTAACAATATGTCTCCCCACGGAGGGGGGGGGGGATGATAATAATAATCAAAAAAAAATAATAATAACATACACGTACGCACACATACGCACACACAATAAAAAAAAATTACAAAACCACCCAAAAAAAAAAAAAAGTTTGTCGGGTTTTATCATCACTATTTATAATGTAATACTTGTCAATTTTTTTGTTGACGTTTTAAAATACTTACTTTTAAAGTTTCCATAATACCCTTCTCTCTCTCTCTCTCTCTTCTCTCTCTCTCTTCTCTCTCTCTCTCTCTCTCTCTCTCTCTCATGGGGTAACACATCTTCGCTAGCCAAGGGTGACGATGGGGTAACAATTGAGAGAATGAAGAAAAAATATTCCAGAGATATTTTAGTTCAATGACTTGTTTTACTAATAAATAGCTACCAAATGAATTATGTACAGTGTTGTACGTGAAATACACGAGTACATGTATGCATGTACTATGCATGTACTATCAGAACATTTATAACATCACAATATCAGATAGAACAACAGCATGCACAGTGCATTTGTCCCTGTATCGACCGGTCTAAATCAAATTCGTCATACTAGAGAGAAATCCGGCCAACCGGGAATTCCAATATTAAAATAATTTCCAAGTTTATAAATATATCTTCCGGATTTCCACACTCGTGTGTTAATAACAGTTCAAAGCTTTTCATTTAGCCAGTTGATACGGGATGTTAAAGTATCTAAGTAAGTATTAGATTTAATACATTTTGTGTAAATCGTTCTTTTATTGTGTCAAACGAGTGTGTTAGATCTATTACGTGTGAGGTTTGTTTTGGTCCCGGCGCGACGATTCGTGGTATTGCATAACACGTTGTCTAGACGTTTTATATATAATGTATGTGTACACAAGTTTATCTGATTCATAAAGAAGAAACAAAACGCTTTTTTATTTTGTGCACAGTTATGGAATGTAAATATAGGCATGTGTACCAACGATAGCCACGGTTATTATCTAGGTCATCACTAGAGTAGCAATTTTAAAAGTGCTTATTTGTCGTCATGGCTGAACATTTTGTATAATTCAACTATAAACTGTCATTTGATACTGTTTTTGTTTTTTAAATCATGCACAATATCACATGCCAGTACTTTATTCCTGAATTTTAGACACGTGGGCCACTCGGCATGCGGCCTAATGTAGGTATTGCAGTGGCGGATCCTTAATTTTTATTTTCCAAATGCGACGTATCTTCGATGAAAACTTTTAGGTCCCAAAACAGGAGTATAGTACTACCCCACCCCCTCCCCTTCAGGGATAGAAACTCCCAATTATAACAACTTGCAATTAATTGCTAGCACCCATATTTCCATAGGCGCTCCCCATGTGATTTTGTAAAGATGAGGGTCCTACCCCTCTATACTATAAAATAGTCTATTTAGTATAGAGGGGTAGGACCTTCATCTTTACAAAATTACATGGGGAGCCTATGCATATTTCCAAAGACTAGACTAAAGATTACCGAAAATTCATTTCAGACCATGTGTTTGGTGTGGATCAAAAGGGGCGTGTTCCGAACATAAGGATGCCCTTGATCCTGTGTATTTGGCTATATGTTGAAAGGCTGCATTTTTGCTCGTTACTATTATGTAACAAATTAAACATTTTGAGAGATAATATAAGTGTTTTGTAGAGACTGAATTAAATTATTGGTAAGTTTAAGAAATAGACTAGCTCATTAATTATTGTAAGCGCGCAGTGGACGCTAGACGAAATTCGGGACAAAGAGGTGTCCGAGATCGAAAAACTCACTGCCAGAGGAATATTCTGATTTTAGCATATTCCGCTATGGAATGGTTTCCAGTCTCAGAGAAATTTTCTGATTTTATACTGAAGGATATTATTTTACATTTCGAAATTAGTATAATGAGATATATAATATTTAGCCTATATATATATATTTGTCCATTTTTCTGTTCGTCCGCAGGAAAAACTTTGATATATGTCATAACTTTTGAATAGTAAACGATAGGGCTGTCATATTTCACATGTGTATAATTCCTCATGATAAATCCCTTCTACTGGTAGTGCTGGCCGGGGGCATTAGTGTTTTACAAAAGCATTTATTTTCATTCTTTCTTTGTTTTAAGAATGACGATCAGGAATTATGAAAGCTGCCTTCAAACGGTCTCTGTCTTATCCTGAACAAGGTTATAGCCGTGTCGCTGTGGACGAACCAGAGAGTGAAGAAGAAGTTTTCGCATCGAACACGCCCTCCGTAAGTCCAAACAAACCAGGACGATCAATCTCGGACTCGGGTGTAGAAAAAAACACAAAACACATGGCGTCTTCGGACAAGGAAACCGCAGAAATGTTAACTGAGGTACGTTCATATATTGATTAGTGTAAAGTATATGTCATATTATAATATTTCTAAGACCGTGATGTGTTGCATATTACATATATATACTGAGGTGCAATCGATATTGAATATTTTGAGGATAGCATCATATTGAAGATATTGTATTCAATATTTATATTCTGAGGTATGTACTGTGTATTGCATGCATATGCATATTTTGGGGTATATCACCGGTATATAGTGTATTGAATATCTTAAGGTGTATAGAGACTGAGTATTGAATATTGATATTCTGGGGTGTGTATATATATATTATAGTGTATTGAATATTTTGAGATATATATTATATTGAATATCATGAAGTATGTATTACATTTGATGACATTTTTTACTCATGGATAAGTTTTATGTATATATCGCAGATGTAATTTGTCCTATATGTTTTGAAATCTTTGAATATATCTTTTGTTTTTTATTTATTTATTTTTTCATCATTAATTAATTTTTATTTTTTCTCCTTATTGTAGAGTGCACCAGACAAGGAACAGTCAGATGGTGATGACGAAAATACACCGATGCCGACTGAGCCTCGCACAACTGTAATTACGGTAAAACACGTTTAATGAATGAACGCTTATTGCGATCTGTTCTTTATTTCAACAATAAAATTATGTCTTAGTTGTTTTATCGGATAAGGTACCTTCAGCTGTACAGGATAATTCGTGACCCGCGTATAAGCAGATTAGGATTTTTTCTGCAGTTATTGCTAAGCATATTGNGTACCTTCAGCTGTACAGGATAATTCGTGACTCGGGTATAAGCGGATTAGGATTTTTTTCTGCAGTTATTGCTAAGCATATTATACACTGAATTTAATTACTGAAAAGACCATTTTGTAACTTTTTAAAACAGAATAGACAATTACATGTAACTTATGACCTTGACGACAGCGTATTTGGTAATGGTTACGCAAACAGGTGATATTAAAACAGCATTGAACTAGTTTGCAACGAATAAGAGGTGAATGATGAAATTTTTATGTTGGGATGTGACGGAGTTCGGTTATTTATTAGGGCCCGCCGAGTATCGGCGGAAGCCCTTTAGTAATCAGCTTTTCCGTCCGTCCGTCCCGTCCGTCACAAACAGTTTTCGAGTGATAACTCAAAAGGGCTCTCACCAATTAACATGAAACTCTGCAAATATCCATTGAGGTCAGCTCCCTTTCGATTTTTGAGAATTTCTGATTTTACGTTTCAGAGATGTGGAACTTTTTTCTTGAAAAAGTCACAAACAGTTTTCGAGTGATAACTCAAAAGGGCTCTCACCAATTAACATGAAACTCTGCAAATATCCATTGACGTCAGCTCCCTTTCGATTTTTGAGAATTTCTGATTTTACGTTTCAGAGATATGGAACTTTTTTCATAAAAAGGGTTGTTTTTCAATTTTCTCACAATACTGTAAGTGAATAACTGAAATACATTTACACTAATCAGATTGAAACTATAAGAAAGTGTGTATCTCCATAGTCTATTAGAGGCAAGCTCACTTTCGGTTTTTTAAAATTTCTGATTTTCCGTTTCCGAGTTACGGAACTTGATTTATAGAAAAGGGGGAGTAACTAAAAAATGTTCAAGCTTATATATGAAAGTTTTGGAGAGTGTTAGAATTCTTATCCCTTCGCAACTAGTTGTGGAGAGGATATATAGCATCACTGCTGTGAGTCCATGCAACTGTGTGTGTTTGTGTCTGTGTTTGTGTGTGTATAGAACTCTGTGAACAAGATAGAAGCAACTGTGTGAAAGAGATATAAGCAAGGGTATTCATCAAAGGATCATCAAACCTTCCAAAAGAGAGGATTTCAAGGGTCAAAGGTCAAGGTCTCAAAATCTTGTAAACAGGTTGAAGAGAGGGGCTTTCATCAGAGGATCACTAAACCTTCCACAAATATTGTCAAGGATTAAAGATCATCATAGTCAATATTGATTATTACCTAAATATTTTGTAAATTAGATAGAAGATATTTGATAACTCAACCAGCTGGGNTGTAAATTAGATAGAAGATATTTGATAACTCGACCAGCTGGTTCATCTATTTATTTATTTTCGTGGTTTGCGAGGTAGTCCTTATCACGAAAAGAAGAAAATCAGACATGTGTATAAAAAATGTTCAGCAGGTAAAATGCAAAATAGATTTTGATCCGAGGATCGCAACTAGCACAAATGAATCTTAAAAAAAATAATTTCACCTTGGTTAACCGATCGAATATAAAGCATATCTTCAAGTCACGCTGAACGAATTTACTGGTCGGTCGTGGAAACCGCAAAACAAATACAAAATTTTAATTAGCGTCAAACCGATCAACACTAATCACTTTCCTGATATTTTGACGTTCACCCATATCGCGAGATGTAAACCAATCAGTTTATAGTATAAAGTAAAGTGTA
>CAJDSM010029461.1:640-35032 GCA_903981925.1 Ostrea lurida
CTTTTTATCATTTTGGTATATACGCTTTCTTTCAAAATGGCCGCCATTCCCGCCATTTTGGATTTTCGAGTTGGGTCCACTTCTGAAAATGTTTGTAATGATCTAAGCTACCACCATGCCAAATTTCATGCTTTTATCACCTTTTGAGCAATTCGGCCAAAAATCTGCACAAATCGCCTGGACTAAATGTCCTGACGGTCATTGTATCCCGTACTGTACAGCAGGTGCCCGTGTGTGATCTACACTCCACAGGTATATACAGATAGGGGCAACGACTTGTCTGTTTGTATACTACATGATTGTGTGGTATACATGTACGCATACATTACCGTTAAACACTGCGCATATATATACAGGTAGACAGGGGCCATGGCGTAACTTTTGCTATTGGCATTGGGAGGGTTAATGTTATATTGAGAGTAAAGGAAACTATTGCATTTTCGGATCAAGTCCGGAGACTAGTGTCTACGAAATGATTGATAAAATAAAATATTATACATGTATTACGAGATACTTCTTTTAACAAGTGTTGATTATTTACGCAAATAATTAAAAAAAAAAAAAGATTTACATTCACCCAATGCTATACTTTCTCCAGACTGTTACCTTCTTCATGCATATTGATTTTTTTCGTTTCTTTTTAACGTATTTCAAAAAGTGAAAAGTTTAAGTTTAAATGGAAATGATCGTGTAACAGCTTTTATAAAGGTTTGAAATTTTAGTACATGTATGATGAAATTCTGTCTAGATCATATGCACCAGCTGCAAAATGTGTGTCTATTATGTCGAGCAATGGTTTTGCTATTATCATAACTATAATAAATACAGTGGATCTCACGAAATTGTTTTCTATGGCGAGGAACAAAATTGAACAATGTCTACAATGTATGCTTGTTCACAATATTCCTTTTCGTTTTTTAAATGATAGTTTACAAACAAGATACAAACTTTCTGTTGAAACGATATAAATTATAGATAATTGTGAAATCATGTATGTATGTGCAAATGTTTGTGTCTGTTTTTTTTCCCTTATAACAACTCTTTCCCTCTTTGGCATTGTTATTATTCTTGTACAATCTTCTTGGGGTGCCCTTGTGTTGTGTGGGGGGGGGGGGGGAGGGGGGGGGGGGGGCAATAAATTGAAATTAATGTGTACCATCATTTCAATGTAAAGATTTATTTAATTTCACAGACAATTTTTCAACATGAATATATATATTATATATATATATATTATATAAATTATATAAAATAATATATATATATATAATATTATTTTAATGTTGGCTGTGGAAAACTATATCTTATTATATCTTCTAAGGAAGAATGTTGTTGGATTTTTTTTTTTACAAGGCCAATGTCCTTGAATTTATAAACTTGGGTCTCGTGCATAATTATTATTAAGAATTAGTTATTTTTTGGATTTGATAACGATTCACATGTCAATCCTTGGACATACACACGAGACCATAACGTTATATCCTCGAGGATCATATAAGGGTTCTTTTCCGAAACCGGGAGTAAAGATTGACGTAATTAATGTTCAAACCCGATATATTTATAGGCAATATAGCATGTATGATGAGGTCAATCATGTTTTATGAGCACACGCAACCTGAGTACATATGCGCGAGAACAAAAGTTTGCTAGTTTTTCTTCCCATGTCCAATGGTTATATATCACATGACGGATTTAAAGGAGGGGGTGACTGGCCCGTGATCTGATTATGACCATACTGTTTATGCCTATATACGGACGTTAGACGTTCTTAGCGTAAATAACTCCTAAACTACTAAAGACTCTTAAAATCCCTTTAACCGGAGACTTCGGGCATTGTCCCTGCTATGATCTTCAACCCCACCCCCATACCTCTAGCTTCCCCCCTTTTAAGAATCCCCTCCTTTTGCAAATCTGATAGGCAGTGACATATATAATTATATACTGTTACCGGTATTCCAATTCCTTTAGAAAATAACATGCGGCATAAATAAATCGATAAAAATCATCGAAAATATGAAATGTCAGTTGAAGAAATTTATAAGAAAAAAAAAAAAGTTGATAATCAAGTTGCAGATCTGAAAAGGTTTTAAATTCATTGAAATTAATTCAAATAATTGCCTACCATATGTACGGGTTTTATCGATAGACAATATAGGAACTACAAAATGTCAATTACATGTAAAGAGATCTGAAAAGGTGATTATCACATTTTAGATTTATTGAAATTCAAATTATTGCTAAAATACCATATACGGGCTTTTGTTCTCTTAATATCATGCGAAATTGTCGTAGATGTATAATAAATTTAATCCGGTACTTGCCCCCCCCCCCCCCCCCGGAATTTAATATTAGAATTACTTCTTGGACCAGAATCGAGGATTCAACAGGTGAAATTACATCTTTCGACGCATTTCGGCGTGGGTGGCCGCGCATGACTGGACGCACGATTTTCCACACTCCAGGGATAAAATGACGTCACCTTTGAGAAATGTTTGTCCATAACTGTCGCTCATGTCCATTTTCATTCATAACTCTCCTGCGTTAATTTGTTATGCTTAACTGCGTCGCATTTCACGGCGTGTCTTCCCGCCGGACGTAGCAAATAAACCATAAAATTCTAATTAACGAATGGCGAGCTGAAAAACCCAATTGTTTTAAATTTACCTCTTTTCTTCCTTATCAAAAAACCGTCGACATGCGACTTCTGTAGAAATTATCTTTTATATTACTCCCACTCAGCAAATAGTGTCAAAAATTTTTACGAATGTAATCTTATCATTTTTAAACGGAAACTGACAAGTATACGCTAATTTATTTTCACATATCTTTATTCAAAATATACAAAAAGTATAAATAGTCGGGAACTCGAGTTCCCCTGTAACTATGTACAAAACAGAAAACGGAAGCACCAGACGCGCTCGATACATATATACCCAAAGGACCTAGGAACACAGAATGGCAGAAAAACCCAAAACGGTCATAAAATTCCGAACGTCTTCCTTGTACGTGCATCAAAAATAAATATCATTTACACACAAAAATATACATAACATTGACATATAAAGAGACTGGCTTTGAAAATGCAAGAAACTAAGAAACTTAACAGGTGGCAAGCATCGAAATGTAACAGAAAAAACTGTCCTGCAGCCAAATGAACATGAAAATGAAGCTATCGTTGACTTTTTTTAAGGAGCCGATGGATGATGCATTTGCTGTATGGATTTTTTCTTTTACAGAGAAATTAAGGTTGGTGAACTGGCACTTTCGGAATTACTTTCACTAGAAGTCCTATTTACTTCACTGCTGCACGAAGAAGGTCCATTTGTAATAGGCGTAAGACCTGTGTGGTCCACCATATTGTCCAAAGAAAACAGGAAGCCGCTAGAGGGCGTCGTGATTGGAATTCCAGTAGCAGAACTAACGGAAACATCCGTGTCCTTCTTTTCCCGCTTGATGAGAGGAAGAGTGCTAGGTCGCACACTAGAGCTAGCAGACGACACGGGGTGTTTCTGGCTGGCACAGTGGTTGAGAGAGTTTTCGGATTTCACTTTGATTGCGGGGTGGGCACTGTCTACTTTACACAATGGCTGATGAGCCTGAAGTACGAACTCGAGCTGGTCTTTCTGTTGCTGCAAAGACTGGATGTCAGCCTCGATAGATTCCCTCTCTTTTTCCAGCTTTTCTGTTTCCTGTAAAATCAATGTAAAACATGATATAATTTTTTTTATTTCAAATAAATGTAATATTTCACTTGATTTTGTTGTTGTTGTTGTTTTTAAATAACAAAATCTGAGGAACCTACCAGAATAAGCCGGTTGGTGTGATCCACTCTTCGCTGCCTACATTTCGCTGCTGCCAATTTATTTCGTTCCCTTCGGACTCTTCGTCGTTCTTCCTCCTCGGGACTTATCTGTCAAAAACAAACAAAACACAAATTTTTAAAACAATATTCCATGTATAAACATTGCTTATCAATCGTCAAATTTTTACATGCAAAAAAAATGTTAACGTGGTAAAATAGTTTTGACAGAAATGCAAACATGTGCCTGTCATCTGACGTCTTGATTGATGGATGTACTCGCCGAACACACTGATACCCCAAAATATGTTGACATATGCACATACCGCAATAAACCCCCTTAAGCCGTTACATTAGTGGATAAATTCTTTAACCAATAATCATAACAAATTTTTTTCATGTCCCAAAGACAGGGTAAACGGGGCTTCTTAATATTTCCTGTGTTTTTTCCGTTCTATAATCTTATCTTGCCCGGATCTATTAAAACCTTGTCGTCCGACCTACATTACACTGTACAATTACAAGTGTATCATTAGCGGAGTTAAATCTCTTCTGATGGGCCTTTGATCCCATCCGCGTACGTTAAATAATCGGCTTAGACCATGTTCGGTGTTTAGCCCCCAGATGCTCATGTCCCTACACTATCGTACACTAATATAACTTTACATGAAAAACAATTTTTCTCAAATCAAATATATAAGAAAGCCATTAAACCAAACACCTCCCCCAATATAACCATCCTTCTAACAAGATCAGATAGTTTTAAAAAAAAGGGGGGTTTTCATATGTTTAGTGCTGTGCTGGTGTGGACCTTAATTTAGAATAAACAAATCATCATATTTCTAAAATACTGCTAAAAATATTTTTTTGTTTTATAAAGTTCGTGTTGAAAATAAGGAAGTCAGATATGCTTCTATATATATAAATATACATATAGATACTTACTTTTTCATCCCTTTTACTTCTTTTCCTTCCTCCGCCCACGCTGGTAGTCATGTCATAAGCGCCCATGTCCTGACCGTCGGGGCCCCTCCCCCGCTTGACCGCGGGGCCCCAGTCCGCATCACTGAGGTCGGAGTAGTCGTATCTGTCGGAGGACCGGTCACTTCCGGCGGGGTCCACGATGGGCGGGACGAAGCCGCTCTGGGTGAGGGGGTCTTGGCCGGAGGATAGGTTTGTGGGGATGACTGGAGTTCGATAAAGGTCTGTTCTAGGTTGGAGAGCGTCGTGGGGGTGAGGCCGGAGGAAGTCGCCTGAGAGGTGATGCCGCTGACATAGGACGCAGGGATGGAGTACTGTTAAAAGAAAATAAAAAAAATGAACAAACTTTCAAATCCACAGGCACAATGTGTACTATAAAGTTAAAGTACACCATGTAAAACATAAGCACACTTAATTTTCCTGAATCCACAGATAGCTCCAAAACAATATTGTAGAAATGAAATGAAAATTCGTTGCAATAAATATTTTTTTCCGAACGCTAGCTGAATGCACACAAAATGCAACAACAGAAAACACCGGTCCCTGCCATTCTGCACGTGCTTAACAACATACCGGCCGGTGGTGAGGGTTCATGTGAGGGTGATGGTTGTGGTGGGGGTGATGGTAATACGGATTAGGATTATAATACTGCCAATGTCGGTTATCCATGGTAACTAAATCCGAAGTACTGTCACCCAAAATATTCTGAACTATTTACTACAAGTGTGCATGGATGGTTGATTATGAGCGTCTAACTCGGAAATAAACTTATATACGTACTATCAAGTACATAGTGATGTCACATGCATACTATGTCAACCATGCGCATGCGCCACTTGACCCAAAATATCTTTTTCCATTGTTTGGCAAATTTTTACCGGATAAAGAAACTGTCTCCCGTATCTGATTAATACGTCGTCAAAACACGTTTGAAAATGCCAGGAAATAGTATATCTAAGTATATTTAACATTGAGAAACCCTATATTGACTTACCGTGGTAGAAGCGGCGCTCGCACTAGCCATGGAGGAGAGAATGTTCGCCACGTACTTCGACTCGTCACTATAGTCGCTATTCTCCCGACTATACATCGTTTTGAAAAGTATTTTTGCAATTTTGACGATTTAAGTGGACCCGTTCAAAAAATGGTTGTGTATATCACTTTAGATATTTCCGGACTTAGGAAGAATTTCTCTTCGAGATTTCCAGTGTATGACTCACTCGTCACTGCTTGTACTGAGAAGGAATATACCCTACGTATAATATATACAGTCTGACTCACATATGACTCACGCGTCTATTTTAAGAAACATTACTTCATGCTTTCCGATACCTCTTCATTGTACCATGTCATACTATGAAAAAACGCGAGGATTCCGAAATGAAGTATGTCACGTGACATTCCATATATGGTGAATTCCTGACGTCACAAACGTGAATGGATAAACATAGAACAGTTTGTTTACGCATATTTACAAGTAGCATAGTTAACCTTTCAAGTGTGACGGAATACACATTGTTACTAACACACAAAATTAAAGATTTATGTAATTTATTTAATTATTGTTTGTTTGTATTTTATTCGCAACAAAATGAATCATAAATTCTAGATAAAATAATTTATTTAGATTCATAGGTTGTGCAATTTGTGGAGTAAGCAATTTTGAACACAGGTAAAACAGAGTCCCGCCGTGTGTGTAAATGGGTCAATGGCTATATTCAAATGAGACAAATCTGGGACCAGCACACAGGTGAAATATTTCAACGATGATGCATCGCATTTGTTTGTAAATTTGTATTTTAAAAAATTACATGTCGTTTAAATGTTCTTTGCAGTACCAACAACTAGGTTCACACAATGTTTTGATTTAAAAATATCTGCAGAGAATTTCGGTGTGAGTCATACCGAACATGAGCAATATTATATATATTTTCTTCTCTTCCTTTTTTATTTAATTTATTCTGACAATTACTTGTGATATGATAGAACGACTTTTACAGGTTTTCAACTGACATTAAAATTGTCAATTATTTTTACACTAGATTTATCAATGAAAAAAAAATCGAACAAGAAATAAATTCTCGTATCTCATATTTGTAGACAAAATTAACTAAAATAAATGTGTAGCATGAACTGTTGATGACAACGACCCCCCCCCCAAAAAAAAAAGATTTATTGTGATATTGTTTGAGAACCAAATGCAAAAAGTTTAATGTGCTCCAAATGATATCGGGGGGGGGGGGGGGGGTATTAAAGGGGGAACTGTATGTTTAATTGATTGCAAAATCTTAAACCCCTGATGATTATAACGGTCGTAATAACTTATATATGTATCACAGGCTTTATGTGTAATGGCAGTGTCGACATCAGAAATACGGGAGGGGAGGGGGGGGGGGACTCAAGGCTCCCAGAGGTCACAGGTCACCTCTTATAGATGGCTCAGGAGAGGAAGTCCCCAGAATCTCCTGACGTATACCGGCAACCTGTGTGACCTGTTGTTGGGACTAGCTGTCTGGGGGGTAAATCACCATACAGTGCACGAGAGAGCCACTGAAGCGGGTCCGTGCCCTAGTGTACATGTAACAACAAAATCACTTGGGCTGCAGGGGACTTTATAGTTGACCAGTGCTTATTTTTGTAACATTAATATTGTCCGTGTATTTTTTTTTTATTTATTAATTTTTTTAATTATCATTATTTTTATTTATTTATTTTTTTTTTTGCGACGCCC
The DNA here is from genome assembly GCA_903981925.1 of Ostrea lurida. Lineage (NCBI taxonomy): Eukaryota > Metazoa > Mollusca > Bivalvia > Ostreida > Ostreidae > Ostrea > Ostrea lurida. The sequence continues at coordinate 8,152 of CAJDSM010029461.1, forward strand.
ATTTTCTATAGGTATTTTATGTGTTCCATGTACTATTCACTTGTATTTGTGAATATAAACTGAATTAGACATAGAAATATTAAAATAAATTCTATGGTATCTAAAAATAGATACATCGATTGAAAAAAAAACAACCCTCATATATGGTAAGTGAGAATGCATGCTTTCAGAAACTAAAAATGGAAGTTAATAGATTCCCCCCTCATTTTCAAAATGAATCGATGAATAGTTTTTAATCCACACAAAAAAAAAAAGAAATATCCGAGCGGTAAATTTCAAAGGAAAACAACAAAACAAAACAACATAAAGTAGTTTAATTAAAGTGATATGTTTTATTTTAGTCTAGACATAATTATTTTATGGTTATTTAATATATGATAGTATACACCTAGGCGGGACTCCTGAGAAAGAGGTGTTTGTAGACTTCAGTAAAATTGCACTGGGTGGGGTACACATTGTTTTAGAAACCAAAAATTTTCAAAATCAATGTTTGTATACAAACTGCACATAGAACCATAAAAAGAAAACCCGAAGGGCAGTGCGATCAGCCTAGAACAGCGATATAGCAGAGGAACAAGGAAAACATTGTCTAGAGACTGACAGGACGCACGTATTGTGGCGAGATGGAGCGGATCCTGGGGGTGTATTTGAGGAATTTCGAATTGTTGAATTAATAATAAATGCGGCATTTATTTCTTGGTTTTTTTTTTTTTTTTGCCCCCCCCCCCCCAAAAAAAAATAATAAACATTATTGAATTGAAATATGACATTCGTCAAGAAATTTTGATCCGCGTTTGAAACGTGACTTACAAAAATAAGTATAGCTAAATATACCCCTAAAAATAACTTTAAAAGCCCTTAAAACCAGGGAATTTTCGGGCCTTCGCCCCCTGGGACCCCATGGAGACTTGGACTTCACCCCAGACCTCTAGCATATTGGCCCCCTCTTTCAAATGACACCCCACCCATCCACCCACCCACCTCCCCCGCTTTCGACAAATCCTGGGTCCGCCACTGATATGCATATCTTAGCTACTGCGTCGAAGTGTTTGGCTTAGTTACAATTAGTGACTACAAGAAATCATGATAAAAATTAATGTATAATGCACTTTTTAAAATATAAAATAGAGTCTAAACTCTACTGGGCGGGTAAAAATGTTGATTATAAAACACTATGATAGACTCAAGAAATCAACAAATGAATTACATCAAATATATATGTATATATACATAATATTATGTATAAATTTGGTGCAATTCATTTGCATGTTGATTTCTTGAGGCGTATGTATACACATTGCTAGTGTAGTGCTATAATAGAATCTATCCATGACGTCAATACTGAACGAAGCATATCGACCGAACATTTCAACTCAACATACCCTCGTATCATATTGAAACAAAAGGCGACAATATTGATATACAAATAACACCCAAAAACTTACTTTGAAAATCAAACATACTTTTATTGAGTCATGTGACCCAGTATTAGAGTTGACAGCTTGTTTGATTACTTTATCATAATACACTAATCAGAAATATTTTCTGGACAACCAGAACAGCGTAGACCTGCATTGTCACCCCCCCCCCCTCTTTCATCACTCGAATAGGGTGTGATACAAGAGATCAAAGGGCACCAGTTGGTGGGGGCCAGATTAGACCATTGGATTTAAGGGGGAAAATGTCATCCATAGTAAAGTGTGTGATGCTCTTTTAAATCAAATCGTGTAGAAAAGAAACGCTTTTGTTTCCTAACGATGTACGTGAACTGCATTAAAAATCCAACATAATGGCATATAATTCCATACCAAACTGTTAAAATAAAGAATATGTTCAGTTAAGGGTCCCATATGGCCCCATTTTCATTAACATATTTAGAACAGTATGAAAACTTTATAGCAGATGATGGCTCAGTTAAAGGAAACAACCACGATCAGGAATGTAAGTGATCTGAGCAATAATAAAACGGAACTATTATTATTTATTTAAGGAATGAATAATTTTGACCTAGGTTATACGATATAATCTAACTTGGTGCAGTTTACGCTTTATAATCCGCGAAGCGGATTATATTTAGCGTAAAGTGCACCAAGTTAGATTATATCGTATAACCTAGGTCAAATTAGCCTCATTCCTTAAAATTTATTATAAAAATTGTAATTAACGTTGTGTGATGAACAACTTGCGAGATTTTGAATTGAGGGGACGAATTTTACCGTAAACAATAGTGAAACAATAACGTCAAATACAATTGTGACGTATTCTCATGGAGTCACAAAGAGCAAGTTAGATTATACACAAATATGATGTTTGCTCATCGTGTTTCAGCCATCAAATTGCTTGTAAAAGTAAAATTAAATTATTTAATTTTACATCCATTTTGATTTGGAGTACACATCTAACTACATGTAGGCCTATTCTAATACCAAAGCTCGGGAGAATATAAACTTTGACAGGGAATATATGAGTCCATATACCCTGCCAAGAATCTATATAACCAATACTGTCCCCTATATCATTATATATCGATTCATAGTTAATTCCTCAGCAAAACACACATGCATATATAACTCATGGTGGCCTTATAATGATTTGAACTATTCAACGTGTCGTTTTTAGTGGTTAGTCCTCAAGCACACTCGGAACTCCTTGCGTGGCTCGTACCTCGCACACTGACTTGTTTGTATAGAGCGCAGTGGAATTAGCCGAGGATTGCCGATTGTCTCAAGCATGACATGTATAAGGCAACTACGCGAGTTGTTGAACTTAAAATCTTTCTGATTCTCCTAATCACATCGATAAAATATATGTTCAAATCAATCACCCCGTTAATTCAAAACAACAAGATTTATGAGTAAATATACCGAGTATTTTCAAAGTTCACTACGGGCCATGTAGTGATCACGGCGACCCCATGGCGTCACAGGTTCGAATCTTACTACACAGAGTTCCGAGCGCTCCTCGCACTAGTGAAGCTTGCGTAACGCGCCCTTTAGTGGTGAGAGAATGCCTGGCGCCTCTTTAAGCCTACTTTAGACATGCAACATAATATATCATGGTTGTTTCTTAATGTGAGACGAGAGTCACGGGTCACGTGGATATCACTTTAAAAAGCGTTGGCTCTATAAAGAATGCTTTTTACTACGACATTTCATGAGCGTTATGCATAGCTGATAATTAGGTGTCTACAAGTGTGAAAAATTTCTCGAACTGGACGTAGAACAACAATGAGTACTTTTTTATTTGATTGATAATCATGTGAAGCATATTTTAGTCAAAATAAGTCTAGTTTGCATCCAAAATTCATCAGCAAACGGGAGTTTTAAAGTGCTACCATCATTACTGTCTGACGAACCAAAGTTCAATGTGAAGACAAGAATTCAAAACTGTAGCCAAGAGGTTTTCTTATGTAGACCACTGGAGCAATCCAATAGGCTGCATATTCACGAATACGCATACTTATTTTGTACTTTTATGTTTTATGCAAAGGAAAAATGATTTAGTATGCTACATCAGGTAATTGATTTCGAAATGCATTCTAGAAAGCTGATTTCATGGCCTTGTATTTCATAATTTGACAACTAGAAGTCTCATCTCGCTTCCTCTACTTGGCATTTTCCAGGCACCACATGTATATTGCCGGAAACGATGAGTCATGTGACTGCCGGAAGTTATATATTGCATGTGTAATTTAACCAAGATAGTAACCACTTGCGCATATTGATGTTATATAGTCGTCTTTTGTGCTCGCTTCTTACTCTGTGTGACGTAACAATTGCTGAGGGTCTATCGGCGGAGGGAATTAATGGGCTGCTGCATATGGCGTTCTTAAAATGGCATCAATGGGCGTAAAGTGCACGAGAATCTCATCAGATATTATAATCCTAACTGCTCAAATAACATTCATTTTATATACTAAAACAACAAAACCTCTACAAATTAGGAACAAATTGTCTCGCTGATTGCTCTTTAGTGAGGACAAGTCTATTAGAGTTGTTTCGGTATTACCACGCCAGTAGTGCTGTGTTCATGACCGTGGAACATGTACGTCCCATTAACCTTACAAGGCATTAGTCATTCATTGAGAGAAAAAAAAAAACCTTGGAGAAAATACACACAAAGAGGACCGCGTTTTGACGACAGAGCTTGTTATATAGACAGTAAAACGACACCAATGTAAAACTACAAACCGTTTAAAACAGCTGATCAACAAATCATGTTAGAGATCGTGGAAAGAAATAGATGGAAAATAGCAAGACACGTGTCGCTAAATAATCGCGTTCGTTAAGTAACGTCTATGGCATTGAATATTGGACTTTGTTCGAGACAAATTTGTTAATTGTTCTATTATCACCAAAAAAAAAAAAAGATACCAAAGACACATTGCAGTTCTTGCATATTCCCTCATATTGTTGCATGTCAGTTCTCCATCGCTTATTCCGTGGGGATCCGGCTTAGAATAGGTCTTCAGTACCCCTTGCTTGACTTCAGAGGAGGTTAAATAGGGCGGTCTGCGAAAACCTAGGCCCCGTGTCACAGCAGGTGGGGCACGATAAAGATCCCTTCCTGATCAATGGCCCCAAGTGCTGAGCATTTCAGCCCTTCACCGGCAATATATAGTGACGTCTCCATATGAGTGAAAAATACTCGAACGGGACGTTAAACAATATAAAATCAATCAATCAAAGCCTATCGCTGTTTGCTGATGGTAAAACACTTTATGATAACCAAGATTTGTCGACTTATACAAATCGAAACATATGTGGTCTTAATTCCCGGGTAATACAGGCTTGTAAAATTTCTTCCTGAGAAAAAAAAATCACATTCCTTTTATAGTGTAAAAGTTGTACTGCATCATAAATTGCAGAGTCCTTTAGATATGAAATCATAACATAATATGATGATTTTCCCTGACTCATCGTTACAGAGGGTTCCCTTAAAACCGTGTCATGTAAGTAAGCATAAAATGTGAACATGGCGTTACCATTCTCTCTCGGATCAATCACATATTACTATATAGGAAGCATGAATAATTAACGGAATTCATAATCTTCTATACGCCTAGATGTGTAACTTAATTCAAATTAGTTTACATAGCATTATTTATATGTACAAACTTTGTTAAGTTCGGTGAGTCACCACAACTTTTTTTCACACGTTTTACAAAGTTAAAACACCCACTCCGTGAATAAGCAAGTTTTGTTTCGTGCCTTTATTGTTTTAAAGTGCTCAATACCTCTCGACTCAAGCACTGCCAATTAATACCAGTGTGATGGTTTTATTCTATATTGTAATTGTCATCATAGATATTTTTTTTCAATTTATCTACTTTTAATATATATATCAAAATAAATATAAATTCGGTTTTTCAGGAATGTGAGTAACTGTATATTATCTAAAATAAATAAATTTACAAGGAATTCCTACTTGCATTGATACTCCTAAATCAGAATCAATGATTGCAGTATCATTTAATTTTATTTTAAGTGATTACCTAGCGCCGATTCTCATTGGCTAAACACCTTTTAAGAATTGAGGTAATTTTTCGATCATGCACGTACCTGAACAACAATTCAAGTCTAATGGACATTATTTTGTTGTTTTAAACATTAATGATAAGAAATAAATCTTATATTTCTTCGGGTGAATGCAGGTTATCACCGAGATTTTAGACGGTAAAACTTGATGCAGTTTTACCGTTTAAAATTCGGTGATACCGTGGCCATACCCGAATAAATGTAAGATTCGTTTCTTATATAATGTAAAACATTCCTTAGATAATCAGCAAGTGCTTTAACATTATCATGGTTGGGTACGAAAATCGAATGTTTCGCTGCACCATGCTGTATGGTGTAGCCTATTCCCTTTGGTCACTTCTTAAACAGTGAATCAAGTAGACATTGTGATTTTTCAATTACACAACAGTGCCTGAATCACGATTAAGCTTTTTAAGAATTTATTTCATGATGAACATATTTTAATTGCAGCTTGACCTTGAAGTGTGACCTCGTCCGAATGAAAAAAAAATCCTTTATTTCCGTGTATTAATTAAAACAAACACCGTTGATATAGACCTATATACTTTTTGTGTCAAAATTGTATAATCACGACTTCCTAAACATTGGCAAATCCAGAACAATTAGATTATACGAATCTGTATTAATTAGTGTATAAATTTGAATATCAATTACAAGGAAATGTAGGTGAATGCCAGTCCCTGGGTGTGACAATGCAAGCGTGATTCGGACCGGGACTGGATTTTTAACGTGTAACTTCCTGGTTCGATTACGAGACAATAAACCTCACGTGTAAAGCGGCGGCATCGCTGGATCGGGAAAAGTCTGACTTCGTTTTGTTTTACTGTTTCATTCCTGGCACTACCAGGGCCACGAGACAAACTTCAGGTCGAAGAAAATCGGCTGGTTTGCTGAAATTAAACTTCTTTTTCTTTTGCTGAGCAAAAGGGAAGAAAAACCCGCAGAACATTCCATGTTTTTCTAACTGATATTTTTGCAAAAACATTTTTAAAAATACATGTACAATATTGTAAATTGATATTCAAAAGGCAAAAATAATAATTCAAATATAAAATGAATGATACTAAATGGGTTTGAATCTCCTACAGTTATATCTTTACGTATTACTTCAATATTAATTGTTAACGTATGAAAAACCACCGTCTCACTCCCAATGCGGTTCCGTTCAGAATTTAGGGTGCGCTGTGGCAATTATCGTAATGGCGTCTTGCAGCGTATGGTCATCATGGAGGTCGTGACAGATTAGGGCGATATTCTGACAGCCATTTTTTCTTCAAAGCCTGAAATAATCGGGAATGTCGTAAAGGAACGCCATAACCTTCTTCCTTCCTTCGCGAGTGGTCGTGTTTCTACGAATATGGGCCGATAACCGCGCGGTGACCCCTGTACAAAATTCCTATACTGAGTGTAATTCCCAGAAGTCGCCGAGCCTTAGTACAAACACTGTGGAGCTTTCTGATAGCCAGATTTGTCCTGACGACAGAGAAGCGCGGAAAAAGCAGGGTAAATCCGGGGCTCATTCGTAGTTGTCCGTGTAATTCGACTTAATGTACCAGTAAACAAAACTATAACATCTGCGTATAGAACGGTCTTATTCAAAAGTCTCATACCACACAAACTATAACATCTGCGTAAGAACGGATATATACAATAATTCACACCACACAAAACTTAACATCTGCATATATAAACGGATATATACAAAGTCTCACACCACACAAAACTATACATCTGCGTATAGAACGGATATATACAAAAGTCTCACCACACAAAACTATAACATCTGCGTATAACGATATATACAAAAGTTCCGTATAGAACGGATTATATACAAAAGTCTCACACTACACAAAACTATAACATCTGCGTATAACGGATATATACAAAAGTCCGTATAGAACGGATATATACAAAAGTCTCACACCACACAAACTATAACATCTGCGTATATAGAACGGATATATACAAAAGTCTCACACCAACAAAACTATAACATCTGCGTATAGAGATTATACATCACACCACACAAAATATAACATCTGCGTATATAGAACGGATACATACAAAGTCTCATACCACACAAAAAAATAACATCTGCGATAGAACGGATATATACAAAAGTCTCACACCACACAAAACTATAACATTGCGTATTAGAACGGATATATAACAAAAGTCTCACACCCACAAAAACTATAAATCTGCGTATAGAACGGATACATACAAAGTCTCACCACACACAAACCTATAACATCTGCGTATAACGGTATATAACAAAAGTTCCGTATAAGAACGGATATATCAAAGTCTCACACTACACAAAACTATAACATTGCGTATACGGATATATACAAGTTCGTTAGAACGGATATATTACAAAAGTCTCACACCACACAAAATATAACATCTGCGTATAGAACGGATATATACAAAGTCTCACACCACACAAAACTATAACATCTGCGTATATAAGAACGGATATATACAAAAGTCTCACACCACACAAAACTATAACATCTGCGTATATAGAACGGATATATACAAAGTCTCACACCACACAAAACTATAACATCTGCGTATATAGAACGGATATATACAAAAGTCTCACACCACACAAAACTATAACATCTGCGTATAACGGATATATACAAAAGTTCCGTATAGAAGGATATATACAAAGTCTCACACCACACAAAACTATAATCTGCGTATATAGAACGGATATATACAAAAGTCTCACACCACACAAACTATAACATCTGCGTATATAGAACGGATACATACAAAGTCTCCACCACACAAACTAATTATCTGCGTATAGAACGGATATATATTATATCACACCACACAAAACTTAACATCTGCGTATATAGAACGGATATATACAAAGTCTCACACCACACAAACTATAACATCTGCGTATGAACAGATATATACAAAGTCTCACACCACACAAAACTATAACATCTTGCGTATAGAACAGATATATAACAAGTCTCACACCACACAAAACTATAACATCTGCGTATAGAACGGATACATACAAAAGTTCTCACCACACAAACTTAAACATCTGCGTATAACGGATATATACAAAAGTTCCGTATAGAACGGATATAAAAGTCTCACACTACACAAAACTATAACATCTGCGTATAACGGTATATACAAAGTTCCGTTAAGAACGGATATATACAAAAGTCTCACACCACACAAAATATACATCTGCGTATAGAAAGATATATACATAAGTTCACACTACACAAAACTATAACATCTGCGTATATAGAACGGATATATACAAAGTATCACACACACAAAACTATAACATCTGCTATAGAAGAGATATATACAAGTCTCACACCACACAAAACTATAACATCTGCGTATAGAACGAGTATATACAAAAGTCTCACCACACAAAACTATAACATCTGCGTATAGAACGGTATATACAATAATCTCACACCACACAAAACTATAACATCTGCGTATAGAACGGATACATATTATCACACACACAAAACTATAACATCTGCGTATAAACGGATATATCAAAAGTCTCACACCACAAAACTATAACATCTGCGTATTAGAACGGATATAACAAAAGTCTCACACCACACAAAACTATAACATCTGCGTATATAGAACGGATATATACAAAAGTCTCACACTACACAAAACTATACATCTGCGTATAGAACGGATATATACAAAGTCTCACACCACACAAACTATAACATCTGCATGCACACTAGCTGCAAAAGTATCAATTTGATTCTAAAAATTTTTTATATTTTATTTTTATTTATTTATTTATTTTTTGTTATTTTTTTTATTTCTATTTATTTGTTTATTTTTTATTAATTAATTAACTAATTTATTTATTCATTCATTTTGCATTACATTGCCGCCTTCAGATTTCAATAATTAATCACAAATATATTTTCCAGTTGTATGTTTTGAATGACTAATATCAGGTCGGTCAAAACGAGATATTTAATATTGTATCATGTCTTAAGTCTTTCATCTTTTAAAAACACAACTGTCAAAATGCTATTTACTGTGAGAAGTAAACATGATGATTTCTTTGTTACATTTAATAAGTAGTATCAAAGTTTTCATAAGATATTCAGATTCTTAAAATTTTGGCAACTTATTTTTGTCTAGAGGAGGTATATTTATCTCATTTCAAATCATTTTTTTTTTATAAATACACCTTACATACAGACTATATATAGTCTATAGTATAGAAAACATGAATACGTACAACAATAGACGATTCGAATGTTGTGACGTAAATAGAATGTTTTCATGTCGCTAATTGGTGCCTAATTACTATGCATAAGAGTACTGTTATATATATACATGTAGTATAATTAGGGCTCAAGTGATATAATTGCTGGTGATTTTCATAAGAAATGTATCTATAAATCCCTAATTTATCTCAAAATACCGATTGGCTACACAACAGTGTCAAATTACCCACAATGGGATCCTCCCCGTTCCGCTAGTGTCCATTCGCGGGGGCTCAGGGAAAGACAGGGGGGGGGTGTCTTGCTCTGATGACTGTCTTGGAGCCCATAGTTTTTGAGGACATAGTGAGGACCCAATTTAAGGGCGGAGCCGAATCCACAGTGCTCTGGCAAAATAAGACGTATTCCTATAAATTTTTAAAGAACGGATCATATTTCCTAGAAATGGCGTTAGTCTGGTCCCCGCCCCGCCATCCCTTGATCAATCGTAATGAGTATCGGTGGAAGCAGGGACTAGACTAGGAGGGCGTGCGCCCTGCGTTAGCTGGATCCGCCACTGATTATACATTAAATCGTTATCATCAAGATGATTGAAAATCTATAAATAAGTACAGTGAAAAAAATTAGGAATTACAAGAGAAGAGAAGTTCAATCCATCATCCATTTTGTTTTACATGTACGTGTATATAGTTAAATTTACGATCGACATGGGGGTATACTAGCTGAAAGAAGGGGGGTGGTGTCTTTTTTCAGATCTCGGCAGTACAGTAGTAAGATAAAAGAGAATTCGCAAAAATTGAATTGATTGGAAAACTGCATCGAGTCTGTTTGTTTTCAGATTGAACGGGACTCTGATACCGGTAAATTACTACTATACATGTACGGTGTCTTGACGCAAATACTATCTCCAGAAAATAGACTAGCGAAGGTATGTGTACCTGGGGCTGTGGGTGAAATTTAAAGTGTTGACTTACACAAAATGTATTCAAGAAATTGAGAATAAGCTTTAAATGCTAATTTAAAGGCCGAGATGGATTTTCTTAAATCCCCTTTTTATTGGCACCATGGGAAGGACAGAATAACAAAGATAGCTGGTTTTATTATTCAAGCAAACTCTACCTTCACTCGGGGCCTTTAAGATGCAATTAGAGAAATCGTTCGATATACATATACATACAAATCTCCTACTTTGAATGAACATAAAAGGTGACTGTATATCTGTTCTGCTTGAGGACGGTAGATAATTGGATTCTACGTCAAAATAATTGAGTTTCGATGTGATTGATAGTTTGTTATTGGACACCAAAAACACTACCGAAGGAAAAGAAAATGGCGAGTGTTGCCTTCCGTTATGGAATGGGAATCGTGTTGGCCTTACTCGGTATCCTGTCGGTCATCTTGAACGGTCTGCTTTTCTTCGTGTGCTTGAAGAGAAACCGACTTAGAACGCCCCCGCGGTACTTCCTCATTTCTCTGGCCGTGGTGGACGTCATTGCCGTGTTGGGGTGGTTGTCTCTAACCGTTGTCTCTTTGTTCAATGACGGATGGATTTTACCGTCCGAGGTCTGCAAGCTCCAGGAGTTCGCCATGTCTCTGTTTTTGTACATGAACGCTCACTCGTTCCTTCTACTGGCTTTCGAGAGATGCCTTTTATTTGTTCGTCCTTCTAAACACCGCGAAATCTTTATCAACACCGTGGTGCTTATCATGATATTAGCTCTGTGGTTTTTTGATGGAATTCTTTCCGCGTTTCCTTATTTTGGGTGGGGAACAATGAGTTATTTTTCTAACCAATTTCAATGCGCCATGGATTATGAGAAAAACATACGGGAAATGAATTTTGTAACCGTGATGTGCTTTGGGATCCCGATCACAATATGTTTAGGACTTTATTTGTTTATATTCATAATGATTCGGAAAATCAAGAAGCGAGAGGATGACGATGGAGCGCTTATCGTAGAGCGGAACCGGAAAGCCCTCGGCGATTCCTACTCACAAAGACTGAAGAACCAGCAGCACAAATTCCAAAACGCGGGAACTAAAGCCATCAAACCAAGCATCGGGAAGAAATTCACGTACACAGAGGACGGATACGTCAGCAATGACTCATCAGATGACGAAAACACCCAGAAAAGTGTCCAGAAAGAGGCTCAAAAGCAAACGGTGCAACAGAAGAAGGTGTACCATATGGCCAGAAATGACGCAATGCTCACAAAAACATACGTCATCATGACGTGCTTAGTGTTTCTGCTGTGGATTCCCTACCTGGTTGTTACTTATATTTTTGTGACGAACAGGTTTGCCAACATCAGTGACGAAGCAATGTTTGTGGTTGTCTTTTTATATCAGTGTTCTACGTTTGTAAAACCTGTGGTGTATGTCACGTATAACGGGCACTTTAGGAAACATGTAATCAAATCATTACGCGGTAAAAGAGTCAAACAAACTGAAACTGAAAGTAACGGACAGACGGAGGCACGAGGTTATGATAATTTGGCGGTGGAACAATGAAAAGGATAACATTTTTTCGTGTACACTGTTCATATTTTGCAAACGCATTGGAATTTCTGCGCATTTAAAGTTCCAAACAATATTTATCATTTTCTACATTCATACGACATTCTCAACAGAGATGTAAAATCTTCATTTTGTTCTATTAGACCAAAGACCTATAGTTTTCGTTTTATTGTAAACCCCTGTCATATATAGAAGAGTGTCACTGGTGAACAGAAGCCGCGAATTGGCTTTATCTGATCATTTGCTTTCTGTCGATTAAGAACCACTGAGACCTGAATGAGATTCAATTTGTATAAACGAAGGGACATACAAGTCCATTTTATTTTTAAATGGGGGAGAGATAGTAAAGAAATAGTGAAAATATGGTGGGACATTAAAACAATTTCTCAAGGACTGTTGGTCCTGAAAAACCAGTTTGAAATGATTTAGAGTTAAAGTATGGTTCGAACAATACCGAGGTCAGCACAGGGCTATGCACAGTAAGGTTGTTGTAATTTACAAAGAAAACTTCGTCTAGATACATAAAATTGAATTAAGGTGAAAACACCCTCCTATATGGCGTCGATTCATGTTCAACATAGGACAGCAAAGGGACAGGGTCAAAAATTTACACATGAGTATTTCATCACATTGAGGCTACACGTTTTTCAAATAATCAATCAGTGCAGTTTCAAGCTAAGGAAGGTCCCCAACAAGTGTCCCAAATATTTACATAGAATAACATGCTCAGTATAGGGATAATCCTTTGTCATATTCACATTTTGACATAAATTTACGTTATTCAAGCATCTATAAGTAACAAATAGGCAGACAAGGGGGTTCACGTGAGCTTTGTGGCACGTGACCTCTTCCTATAATATGAGTTTGAAAGTTTTGAAGGTGTGGATTATAGTTCTGCTTTCATTACTTTCGGGTAATACCTGTGATTGGTTTTACACAGACTCCCTTACAATACTAGAATATGTTTACCTGTATGACTAATTCACCGGAACGGATCGGATTCACACAACAGAATTACGCTATGCTATATCATGCGCTTTGTATAAAAGTCTCAATATAATATGTTGTTTTTATCAATGGGTTATCCTAGGTAGACTGTGATATATGTAAAAGTGCTTAGTGAAGCTGTGATAATATCTTGTATGTGATGATAACATTGTGATATTTATGACTGTGATAACATCTGGTATGAACTATATAATATTGTTAATTGTAATGTTTTAGTGTTATTTTGTGCCAAAAATGATGTCTGCCGATTTAAAGACTAAACTAAACTAACATTTGATTAAACATACCATTCTGTTTTTACACTGCAAAGTTGTCATTTAAAAAAAAATATTATAGTTGATATTTACAAGATGGTACTCGCTATTATGTAATGTACGTTAGTGAGGATATGTATAAGACGTGACTATTGTGTGCTTATGATATGTAGGGAGTGATTCCGGGGTTGATGAACTTAGGAGTGTATGTTTCCGATGTTTTCGTACACTGGTTTGGACTAAGTGCGCGCGTACGTATTCGCGTGTTTATTCTCGAACACGGTGAAAACGTCGGGGAAAAAATGAATTACTTAGCTTCTTATTATCAAAAATATGTAATAAGATTAAGCTAAATGTAATAAAGTAGATGTTGCACTTTGCTATAGAAATAGACACTTGTAACATGTATAACACACATAACACCGGTGTGACCGGTCAGCAGAGGATGCTTACTCCTCCATGGCACCTGATCCTACCTTCGCTTTCGTCGGAGGTCCGTGTTGCCCTACACTCGATTTTGTATATGTTTTTTGGATTATGATTACTTTTAACACGATATGTTAACTTCGCCTATTTTTTTATACCAAAAATATATAGTAAGTTTGTATTTCACCTAAAAGATATAGAAGAAAATCACGTTTAAACCTTCGTCACCATCTTGGTCTTGTTTCAAATTACCTATCAAGCGAGATATTTCGAATCTTGTTCTCGTTTCCCGCTTCCTAACTACTAAGGACGTTTGGATTTTATTCTTATTTTACTTTACATAGCTGGTAAGGTGATCTGAGTTCTTGAATGTCGAAGACATTCCCATGTAGTGTTCTCGTCGTCAAGGATCAAACAGATTTGCAGCTGGGCGGAAGTGAATACATGTCGGGGCGGAAGTGAATACATGTCGAGAATGCGGATACTGAACGCGCTCTTTTTGGTATCATTTCTTCGTAGTTTGACAGTTTACATGACAATGAGAACAAAGCCTTTCACCCTCCAATATTTTCATACACGGCATGTAATTGTAAATGTGGCTTCAAATTCTGAAAATATATGGATTTCCAACTGGCATGTCTATCGTACGTGGAGCAGAACATTTGCTTAAAAGAGAGGGACATTCGCGCAAAGAAGAGAGGAATGGCGCGAATTAAAAGTGGACGTTTGTGAAAATCTATAGCTAGCTATATTCAAAGGCTAAGATAAAAATAAAGATGGCTAATCTAAAAAAAAAAAACCCTTAAGAATTGCATGGACAAACACAAAGGAGGAGTAAGCATCCCCTGTTGACCGGTCACACCCGCCGTGAGCCTTGTTTCTTGATCAGGTAAACGGAGTCAATCAGAGGATAAAGAAAGGTCTAACGATTGATATGAAACACGTCCGATAGTATTTCATCCAATAGGGCCTGTAAGCTCGCAAAGAGATTGACGCGAGATTTTAGTACTTCCGGTGACAATAATAGTTTTACGGTTGGGCATGAATCATGATTCTTGCAGTTTTTATATCTTATGCAAAACACAGTGACGTCATGGGAAAGTTGTGAGGTCAATATAAATGTATTTAAAATTACCGATATCAATTGTTTACCATTAAACGTCGAAGAATTGTTTAACATGCCGATTTACATACAGATGTGTACATAGACATGAAGAAGATTTTATAAGGATTTACGGTTTATTCATTATATTTTCTCATAAACATAAGTGTCACACATTTACGAGCAGTCACACATGAAATGAACTTGTATTAAACATGCAGTGTATATTTATATGTTTTAAGTCCTGATAATTACGTAACATTCCAAGGAGGGGGAGGGGGGCTATTCAATGGGTCTAGACAATTTGACCTGTCCATGATGTGGGTAAGTTTTACATGTATCCGCTAGATTCATCTTCTAATAAATATTTGTGAGTCATGAAGTATTATGACAGCATTTTCCCATGATATATACACAGGGTGTATGCTGAACTTAATTTATTTCGTGGGCACACAACTATACATGAACAGTAGGTCACTGACAAGTTTGGTATGAATATATTGATTGGGTCAAGATTTACAAACGAAATATATATTGAATGGATATGGTTTGAAAATATTGAAATTTATGACGGGGGGGGGGGGGGGGTTACTTTTGAAAATCCGAGTGGACGTCTTTACCAAAAGTGTAGGTTGGACCCCCCCTCTCGGGATTCCTATAGACACTCGTCGATCCGTAGGCCGTATGTCATATATACGTATACGAAATTATACAGGTCAGAATTACGAATACAGCACAGGCACTTGAGTATGGATATAGCAGTAAGACAACCTCTATTCATCAACAAGAAAACTGGTATGCTCAACATGACCTTGACATAACATTTACCCAAGGGTATCAGTAACGCCGGCGAATCGTTTACACGAGAGAAGCAGATACGGGAAGTAAACAATATTATTATATATATATATATAATATATATATATATATATACTATATATATATATATATAATATATATATATTATATGTAATATTATACTTATATATATTATGTATATATAATATTCAAATGAGCTACAATATGAAAAAATTACATCGCTGGTAGAGGCACAATAAGTCTATCGATCGTATCGTTTATCGATAATACCTTATTTTAGCTCGTTTTTGAGATCATTCAAGAGAAAGTCACGAGGTTGATAAAAAAAATTCTAACAAAGATTTAAAAAAAAAAAAATCAGGACATACTCACATTAAACATGACTAATTCTATAAACAACGGATTGGAAAAATCTTTTTTTTTTTTGTTCAAACAAACACGGTTTACAATATATATGTCTTTTGAAGTCATTTCGAAAGTACACCCCCGCCTGGAACAGTGACGCGCCGATCACGGTAATTTCTTTCATAGAACGGTTTCGTACATTTTTTCAGACGAAGAAGTTCTCAGATATAGATAACAGCGCGTTATCAAAACAATTTTAAATGAATGAATAAATCGTCAATGAGAATACAGTACAAGGTATTTGAAATTTAATACCACCAGCACCCCACCCACCCCCCCCCCCTTCTGATTTTTTTTTATTTTGTTGGTTGTTGTATATTTTCTCCGAATGTGTGGATTCTTAATGTAGCTTATCCATATTTAGATTTATGTACTTCATTGTTTAGATTGTGTTAAATTGTTTTATCTTAAATTAATAATGCAAAGTTGATTGCTTTAGTTTTATTATAAAAAGTTTATAAATATCAATACATGCTAATTTTTAATTTCTTTGGGAGTGAAATATGAAACATTTACTATTCTATCAACTGTGCATTATTATATGCCATTCTGAGTTTTTCATGGTCTGGAAAATTTTGCAGCCCTGCTGTTGTCCAGACAAATCAATCTTCTGATGTCGAGTGATATTACATCACATGACCAAATTGCTGGACCAACTATCGAGAGATGCACTAAACCCAGGACTGTGCAGCCAAATCCCTATTTTTCAATCCAAAAATAACAAAACTATTTTAAAAATATTATTTAAAATACACAAACAAATGTAGATCAAAAACTAAGTCTGATAATTGCGTGTCCTTATATTTAAGAATACTCAGTGAAGACCTTAATTTCATGTCGGTTAGTACCCCCCCCCCCTTTTTTTTTAAACTTACTTGAACTAGTACCACTTTAACACCACAACCCCTCCTGCTGTGATTATTTTTAATACTACTAATCCAGTATTGTTTATTTTCACAATACCCATTGTTTAAGATAAATGTTCATAATCTATACCCCCCCCCTAACGTTACCTACATCGCATAAATAATCTACACTATTCAGTCTGAGTTGCAAGTCTAATCATTGATAATGATCAATCCAGGTGTTTTAATTGCATATTTTGCTATATACACTATTTAGCTCAGATTGTGTCAAAACTGTGCATGCAACAGTATCATCGTATGTTTTCCATGTCACCGGAAACGCTTTACCGGAAATGACAAGAAACGAGACTTACAGCCCCTCAGGTTGTATTAGTTCTATTTCGAAAGAAACATAGAGAAACGACCAACATATATATTCTTGTCTCTTATATTTTGTCCATGCCCTTCAACTTCGGCCATTTTAATTAGGCAGATTGCAGTTGAGAACTGATTTCTAAAATATAAACGCATCAGCATGAAGATAGGCGAATGGAGCAAATATATAATTATAAACATCGGTGTTCTAGTTGAAAGGCATGCCCCGGATCTGTGTCACATGATGATGGCGATTTTATTTACTGGACTGGCTGTACTGACTGTACATTTGGCTTGCAGATTGAGATTTAACGCAAAGTAGCAATCAAAATATATTTGAAACCGTAGCATATTCAAACCAATATAACTAGTTATCATTTATCCATTTATTGAGTTAATGTCTGGAAACCCATAATGAATTGCTTCTATATTTTACACACTGCCAACTGAGGGAGTACTTCTTGTAAAAACTTCATTTAAAGTCGTGAATTCACAATATTCGTTGACTAATGACATTGGTTACAGTTATTCATATTTTAATTTATGCATATTTCTGAAACTCAGAACTTTTACTAATATTATTGATAAAATTCAATTTCTTCAAACACTAAAGCAAAGACTTCCCATTTCCCTATGCGCACTGTATAACGCAATCATAAATAGATCGGTCGCGTCCTGTGGCCGATAATAAGATTTCTATAACGACCACAGAATTTGCGAAATATCCGACTTTAAACGAGATTTGTGGAACCCCTACAAGAAATTAAACCGATATCTGTGCCAGATTTTAGATACATACTTACTCACATGCATTTATTATGACCTTTATTTATCGTGACAAAAGGCAAATATATTATGTAACGCATTGTTCCCTACATTGAATGCACTCGCGCTCCAAACAGAAAAAAATGGCTTATGTGTTTTCAGATTTACTTTTTTGAAAAAAGGGACAAAAAACGTTATGTGCCAGAAGTTGTTGGCAAATAGAA
This sequence comes from Ostrea lurida, assembly GCA_903981925.1. NCBI lineage: Eukaryota > Metazoa > Mollusca > Bivalvia > Ostreida > Ostreidae > Ostrea > Ostrea lurida. The sequence goes on from CAJDSM010029461.1 coordinate 26,688, forward strand.
TTCGTTGGGTTTAGAATAAAAGGAAACGTTTGACCTCTCGCAATGAATTCAGAATATGAACAATTTACCCGAAAATTTCTGAAACAAACATGAAATTAATACAATCTATATTAAATCTGAATATTGAATTTCTGTTTACCGCTATGTATTATATAGTTTCCTCTCCATACTCTTTTTGTGACAAGCAAGAAGAAGCCATTGTTTGAGGATTTTTTTTCTTTGCAAGCAAATTGATAAATATTCCAGTGCTATAAAAACAAATAAATAGTTGGTGTACATCTGCTTCGTGGAATTACCACGATGTTCTAAAATGTACGTGAAGAAAATATTAACAAGTGTGTAAACTGTAAAAATATCATTAGTATCCTGAATATGGTAAATTAACCATAAAACAAAATACGGCATCACCAATACGTGCAATAAGAATAGTGGATATATTGATACTTGAAATAATTCAAGACAGTTAGTATCGTAAATTAAGATATGTTGTACAGGACGCCCCCGAATGAGACTATAAAATCTGAACTTCTTATGGGGTCTGATGGACAAATGAATTGTGTCATCTCCTTTAAGTTTTCTTTGTAAGGGGAGAATTTCACAGTTCCAAAGGGTCGAAAAAAAGGGGGGGGAGGGGGGGGGGGAGGGCCTCTTAATGATTGATTAAGTTAATCAATAATCGATATATCTATTCACAATTACATAATTATGTACATCCAATCATTGTCAGCAAATGAAAATAAAACACGATGTAAATTCTATATATAACTTTTGGATTTTGATGTTAACCTAAAGTGAAAGATGCTGGAACACACACGCAAGTTACACTGTAGGACGGACTTACTTGCGAGTGAGGGAAATTTATATTATTCGGCATCGGTCGCGGGAGTTTATAAAATGACTGTCTTCATGTGCGTGCCCAGACTGAGCTGAAGGCTTGGCAGACATAGCACTAGAGCCAGCTGTCTGGCAGCCGCACTGGTTCGCTCTCATTGCTGTCCAAAATCAACAGACTTTGTGGTTACAGTACACACATGGCAGTACAATAGTCATCATAAGTTATTATTTTGTACTACCCACCGGAGCATAGGGTGCATCTGTACTCAGTTGTCGAGTATTGCTGTTTTTGAATACATTGTATTGTATCAACGGTATACAGATTATTGTAAATAACAGCATCTATCAGAAGCGTTATGTCATGTTAATACATGTAGGTGTTTGTATACGAGATATGCTGTAAGGATGCAGTCTTGATTCATATTGCCCTGCAATACACTTAGTTAAGGTTACGTCAAATAAAGCATGTACCGATAAATTATATATCCATCCATATACTCCGTAAGAGAAATTTTCCGCAAACAAACAACAGTTTAATGTTAAGAAGTATAAAATCAGTCCATTTAGCCAAGGGGAAACAGAACACAAAATACCGGTATATATACAATGAAGTTGTCATGCGCAGAATTTGAATTTTCACGCAACTCTCGATTTATCAGTTAGCACTGTATATAGACGAGCTTAAACTGTTTATAAAACTTAGTAACCTTGTACAACGTGTGGTAGGCATTTTCAGTGATTATATACGAATAGGTAGCGTTGTATGTTGTAAGCATTCTTTGTGTCGGCCCATTCTTATTGGCTGTAATGCTGTAAACACTCGCTTTGTGTCGGCCCCATTCTATTGGTGTATGTTGTAAACACTCTTTGTGTTGGTTCCATTCCTATGGTGTATGCTGTAAACACTCTTTGTGTCGGCCCATTCTTATTGGCTGTATGCTGTAAACACTTCTTGGTTGGCTCATTCTTATTGGCTTGTATGTTTAAAACACTCTTGTGTTGGCTCATTCCTATGGGCTTACATGCTGTAAACACTCTTTTGTGTCGGCCCATTCTATTGTGCTGTATGTTTGTAAACACTCTTGTGTCGGCCCATTCTTATTGCTGTATGCTGTAAACACCCCTTATGTGTCGGCCATTCTTATTGGCCTGTATGCTGTAAACACTTCCTTTGTGTTGGCTCAATTCTTTATTGGCTGTAATTGTAACACTCTTTGTGGTCGCCCCCAGTTCTTATTGGCTTGGTATGTTGTAAACACTTTTGTGTGCGGTTTCATTCCAATTGGCGTGTAGTGTTGTAAACACTCTTTGTGTTGGCTGTATGTTGTAACACTCTTTTGTGTTGGCTCATTCTTATTGGCTGTAAATGTTGTAAACACTCTTTGTGTTGGCTGATAAATGCTGTACAACTCTTTGTGTTCGGCTCATTCCAATTGGCTGTAGTGTAAACACTCCTTTGTGTCGGCCCCATTCCTTATTGGCTGTATGCCTGTAAACACTCGCTTTGTGTTGGCTCATTCTACTTGGCTTGTATGCTGGAAACACTCTTTGGTGTCGGCCCATTCTTTATGGCTGTAATGTTGTAAACACTTTGTGTCGGTTCATTCCCAATTGGCTGTTGTTGTAAACAGCTTCTTTGTGTCCGGCCTCATTCCAATTGGCTGTATGTTGTAAACACTCTTTTGTGTCGGCTTCATTCCATTGGCTGGTATGTTGTAAACACTCTTTGTGTCGGCTCAATTTCCAATTGCTTATGTTTGTAAACACTCTTTGTCTGTCGGCCTCATCCAATTGGCTGTTATGTTGTAAACACTCTTTGTGTTTGGCTGTTATGTGGTAAACACTCTTTGTGTCCGGCCCCTATTCCTTATTGGCTGTATGTTGTAAACACTCTTTGTGTCGGCCCCTCTTATTGGCCTGTATGTTGTAAACAAATCTCTTTGGTGTCGGCCCTTCTTATTGGCTTGTATTTTGTAAAACCTTTTTGGTCGCCATCTTAGTGCTGTATGTTGTAAACACTTTGTGTCGGCTCATTCCTATTGGCTGTATGCTGTAAAAGCACTTCTTTGTGTCGCCCATTTCTATTGCGCTGTAAGTGTTTGTAAAAACACCTTTGTGTTGGCTCATTCCTATTGGCTGTATATGTAAACACTCTTTGTGTCGGCCCGCATTCTTATGGCTGTATGTTGTAAAAGACCCTTTGTGTCGGCCCATTCCTTAATTGGCTGTATGTTGTAAACACTCTTTGTGTTGGCTGTATGCTGTAAACACTCTTTTGTGTCGGCTCATTTCCTATTGGCTGTATGTTGTAAACATCTTTGTCGTTGGCTCATTCCTATGTGGTGTATTTGTTGTAAAACACTCTCTGTGTCGGCCCATTCTAATTGGCTGTAGTTTGTAAACACTCTTGTGTGTTGGCTCATTCTTATTGCTGTACTGCTGTAACCACTCCTTTGTGTCCGGCCCATTCTTATTGGCGCTTGTATGTTGTAAACACCTTTGTGTCGGCCATTCTTATGCTGTATGTTTGTAAAACACTCTTTGTGTTGGCTGTATGCTGTAAACACTCTTTGTGTCGGCTCCTTCCTATTGGCTGTATGTTTGTTAAAAACAATCTTTGTGTTGGCTCATTCCTATTGGCTGTATGTTGAAACACTCTTCTGTGTCGGCCCATTCTTATTGAGCTGTATGTTGTAAACACTCTTGTGTGGCTCATTCCTATTGGCTGTATGTTTTAAACACTCTTTGTGTCGGCTGTATGCTGTAAACACTGCACTCTTTTGTGTCCGGCCATTCCCTTATGGCTGTAGTGTTGTAAACACTTTTTGCTGTCGGTTCATTCAAATTGGCTTATGTTGTAAACACTCTTTGGTGTCGGCTCATTCCAATTGGCTGTTATGTTGTAAACAGCTCTTTTGTCGGCTCATGTCCATTGGCTGTAGTGTAAACACTCTTTGTGTCGGCTCATTCCAATTTGGCTGTTGTTGTTAAACAACTCCTTTGTGTCGGCTTCATATCCAAATTGGCTGTATGTTGTAAACACTCTTTGTGTTGGCTGTATGTTTGTCAACACTCTTTTGTGTCCGGCCCATTCTTATTGGCTGTATGTGTAAAACACTCTTTGGGTGTCGGCCATTCTTATTGGCTTGTATGTGTAAAACACTCTTTGTGTCGGCCCATTCTTATTGCTGTAATGTTGTAAGACACTTTTTTGTGTGTCGGCCCTTCTTATTGTGGCTGTATGTTGTAAACACTCTTTGTGTCGGCTCATTCCATTGTGCTGTATGCTGTAAACACTCTTTGTGTCGGCCCATTCTTATTGCTGTTGTTTGTATACACTCTTTGTGTTTGGCCTCATTCCTATTGGCTGTATGATTGGTAAACACTCTTTGTGTCGGCCCATTCTATTTGGCTGTCATGTTTGTAAACATCTTTGTGTCGGCCATTCTTAATCTGGCTGATGTTTGTAAGACAACTCTTATGTGTTGGCTGTATGCCTGTAAACACTCGTTGTGTCTGGCTCATTCCTATTGGCTGTATGTTGTTAAAAACACTCCTTTGTGTGGCTCATTCCTATTGGCTGTATGTTGTAAACACTCTTTGTGTCGGCCCATTCCTTGATTTGGCTGTATGTTTGGTAAACACTCTTTGTGTTGGATGTATGCTGTAAACTACTCTTTGTTTGTTCGGCTCATTCCTATTGGCTGTATGTTGTAAACCACTCTCTGTGTCGGCCCATTCTTATTGGCTGTAATGTTGATAACACTCTTTGTGTTGGTCTCATTCCTATCTGGCTGTATGTTTAAACACTCTTTGTGTGGCTGTATGCTGTAAACACTCTTTGTGTCGGCCCTATTCTTATGGTCGTAATTTGTAAACACTCTTTGTGTTGGCTCTTCCTATTGGCGTATGTTGTAAACTACTCTTTGTGTCGGCTGTATGCTGTAAACACTCTTTTATGCTGGCTCATTCTTATTGGCTATGTTTTAAAACACCCTTTTTTTGCTGGCGTATATGCTAATAAAACATAAATTACGTTAATGTATGCTGTGGAAACATAATATGTGTTGGTTGTATATTGTAAACATTCCTTTGGTGTTAGCTATAGCGCGCTGTTACTGTAGAACATTTTTTGTGCTGTTCCCCGTATCGATGTAAACAGTTCTTTGTGTCTGGTTGTGTTGTTGTAAAACATTCTTTGTGTTTACATGTAAGCTGTAATGTTTTTTTTTAATGTGATGACATTGAGCTGTATGCTCGTGTTCAATAATCCGACCGTAAAAGCTTACATAAGACACAATCCACCCGAATTCCAGTGCAAAGTTGTCGATCGATTAAATGCGGGGGTTTTTAGAAGGTACCAGTACTTGTTTTAACAAGTAAAAATTTTTTGCAGGATCTAGACGCAAGTTTACGATTGAAGACACATAATCTCAGAAATATTGGAGATTTTAAAATGTCAAAACGAGTTCATCTGTGATAATTTTTACCGACCTAAATCGTCAGTGCTCTGATTGTAACCAGAAGATTTTCCACCCGATTCCTTTGAAAAACGTTAAAGCAATAAAATTCCAAAACTTCGGTTAAGATTGGATCGGAAAGAAGGAAAGCCAAATAGTTTCTGTTTTCGTTTAATATATAATTGTCCTACTAATGCATTGATTCCAGTCCAACTTGATATATTCTAAATTTCAATAACGGGGTAGAATAAGATTTTTACGGTCAACTACCTCGGTTGTTCAGTTAATCCAGATCATGCTACATAAGATACAGAGCGCCCGTCTTTCAATTAGTCGCTGGTCATTCTAGTCATTACATCAGTATGATACTTGATCAGAGCATGCTATTTAGAACTTCATTATGTACAAGCGAAATTCATTAATTCCATGAGATATATAATCACCATTCAGTGTCTAAGCAGATAACTTGGAGAGTCGCCACATCGTTCTTTCTTTGAATTGAAAGAAATTATTGTATCTTAATTATAACAGATTAAAAAAAAAAAAAATAAATAAATAAAGGGAGGGCAGGGTACAAGGTGTCGTGTAAAATAGTTCTTCCCCCACGGAGTTTTATCATTCAAATATAGGCCTCATACATGTAATGATATAAGAAGTACAACCTTGCCGATTGCCTTCAGTAGGAAAGTAATTTTTGTACGAAGTACATTTCATATTTATCATCGATCAGTCCTAATTAAGCTGGATTGTTCAAGAGGAAAGTGGCCAGTGTAAGAAAAAGGCGGGATTTGCATGGTTTTATGAGAAGGTTTAGGCAATGCACCACAGTGAAAATATTCTGAGATTCCTTCTACCAAATAGGGGAATATAATCTTTAAAGTTTAATCATCATATGTACTCATAATGCACAGAGTTGTCGTTCCTTTCTCTCACTTACATTGAAGCGTCTGTGCAAGAAGAATGCTCCATTGTCGTGTAAGAAAAGCAACAAGACCCTGACCTTTACCCAAGTAATTCCGGAAAATATCCAAGATATGGAACTTGATTTGGTCAGATTGGTATGATGGAGAACTACTAGGCTTAATGGAGATGGGCTCGTCCAATTGTTGGTAATCTCTGAGCATGACAAAGACGCATGCTTAATTGATTGGTCATGGTTTATAGTTGGAAAAATATCAGGCAAATTGGTAGAATGAACATCCGGTTCGTCCCATATTGGTTAGTCAGGATTTAATCGGATTATATAGAACAATGACTTTGAGGGGTCCTGTTCTGGCTTTTCATAAGTAGCAACGTTTCCTTTATCCATAGAATGTTTTCAAAGGAATATCGCCTTCTAGGCATTATCAAATGGTGACATCTTCAGAAAAATAATATGGGGAAAAAAATCCCCACTACGTGCTTTGAGACGAAGGATGAGCGCAAACAACGCGTTAAAGAAGAGCAAATAAGATGTGTCCTTACGTGGGGTCCTTTTCTCAACATGAACAAAATTGTGTTAATTTTATTTGTGAGTAATTTAATAATTCATGTGCACTTTTTGTCCATAGATAAATTGTTGCAGCTTTATTTAATCATAAACAATTTAAAACAACGCGTTTAATTGGTTGAAACATAATCATACACATACTTGGGCCCTGTTTCATGCAGAAGCTCCATATATATTCTAAAACTTATTAAAAACGTTGTTTTCCTAAAATCAATCTACGGCGTCTGATATAGTTGTATAGTGCAGAAGCAGCGCCAATGCAATGTTTATTTCGGTTTTCGACAGTAGTTATAACCCCTCGATAAGGCGGGGACGAAACCTTTCTCGCCTCAATACAGGGCTCAGATTTTTCCACTTCAAAAAAACAGAAAAAAAACCCGCCTAAATTAATTTCAATATTTTTAATAAAACATACCATTTGACTATTTTCGTTGAGAAAATTCTGACCCAAATCACATTTCATAACGACGGCTGTTCATGTATAGTTTGCCTGCCATTTTATGCAAGTAATGCATATGTTTATATGCGCAATGCCCGGCTTTAAATTCCCTTAGGGTTTGCTTTTACATGTAGTTATTCATAACCATTTCAGTTGATTGCAGATTTTATACAGAGGAATGAATTCCAGCAGATAGTATTTACCATGAAATTGTCAAATGAAAATTATTGTATCCTATTTATAGTATTTGAACTGTCAAAAAAAGTTATCCATGATTCCCATTACTATAGGAAGAAGCCCCCCCCCCCCCCCCCCAATGTGACCTGAAGGATAGACGGATAAATATCTTTGAAACAAGTTTACCAAAAATATATTTATATGTGACTACATGTATATGTATAGGCACGTTAATTAATTGGACCCCCGATAAACCGTAAATTACACTTATCTAACGTGGTGGAGCGTGCCTTCGGTCTCTATAACATGTATGTAAACAAGTTGCTTGAACTCATTCCCCGGACGTGGTTAATGTTCAGGATCAAAGCTTAAACTTCAGCGAATGGTCTGCTTTTACAAACCAATCCATCAAAACATCTGATCGAAGTATTTTGGTTCCAGACACGTAATTCAATCAATAAGGGGTGAATAAAGTCATCACTATGAACTAAATACGTTACCACGTGGGTTTGTTTGTATTACAGTAGCTAAATCTCGTTCAATCTCGTCAGATTAGCGCAATTTCCGCTTTCCCGGCCCTATATGTAGGACGCCTGATTGGCTGGTCAATGGCTGGGTTCAAACGGACAGTGCACAGCTGGTGGGGGGTGGGGGGTCAGCATGGTGGGTCAAGCGTGCCTCGATAAGACGGGGTCAATCTTGAGTGCAACTTTTGAGTGAGGTCAATGCGATTGGTCAAGCGGTTTGACCCCAGCCAGGGGGCTCCTAGCCCGAACCATCCAATAGGCAGTTCAATATCTAGGACGGTCTTTGGCTGGATCAACTAGTGCAGCCCGCAGTTTGACCCCAGCAAGGGGTTCCTAGCCCGGCTGGGTCAGCCGTGTTTAGAGCCCGGTTTACAGCATGGCCGGGGTTTTGAGCCCGGTGGGGTTTAAAGATGAATCGA
>CAJDSM010029467.1:0-18519 GCA_903981925.1 Ostrea lurida
GACAAGCTAGAATATGCGATATTATTACATTGTATACTTTGTCCATATAAGCTGTATTTGCTTTTGACTATAATGAACAACAGCAACACTATATACATGTAGCTCATTTCGCCAGACTGGGCTACTGTATTCCCCATGTTGGTAGCTGGGAACTTTGCTTTGGTACCCTCTTAATTGAATTTTCATAAAAAAATTGTACGATTCTTGTTTGATGGATCACAAACAGTGTTGTATTCGGCCGCAATACATTTATCGTTTACCTGGTTGACTGCGTCGGATCAAGGATATATTTTGGATTTATCAATTAACCCACGCTAATAAAAAAAAAACATTGCTATATAAAATTTCACAATGTATAGCATGCACCAACTATCTGTTATTACATAATTTTCCAGACGATTATCGGCTCCGCGTCCAGACAATTTCGGTCCGTTAATTTGATATATAGATAATGTCTCATTGTGTCAAGAAGCTTTCATCTCTGAAGAAATAAAAGTAGCTCATATTTATAATGTATTCATCTAGTATATAAAGCTATCTAAATTTGATTATTGTTTAATTGAATGAAGACTACAAACTATGATTACTTGAAGACAATAAAGTGAAATTCTCTTTCAATGCAAAAATAAATAGAACGAGTTCATCATTAGGTATACCGAGAATTAGATTCACACAAAAATATGTTATTTGCAGTATATCAAAATCGTGATTAGATACAAATATCGGCCGTAATTTGATTGGATAGAAATCAGTAATGATGGCTTTTGATGTACATGTATATAATGAAGTTTACGGACTCTCAGTGTAAGCTCGAGTTTAAACAACGCTCGATCTTGTCTAACAATGTAATACCATAACGTCTAATAATCTGACGGCCCGAATAAACAACATGACAAATGTAAATATAGATCATGAGGATCAAGACAGACAGCATTATAAATTGTTCAAAAATTTCAACATTTTTTTTATGAGTTGACAATTAGCCTGTTTTCTTAAATTTAAGGACATTAAATTAATCCTATTTATAATTCATATTCATGGCCTGGAGCATAAATGTGGTAATGTTTCAAAGCCAACAGTCTTGAAAAAAAGAAACCCCACCACCAACCATATTTCTTGTAACATTGGGCTGATTCCCTGACTCCCTAACGTTTTTGAGAGAAAAGGAGTAGGCCCTAATGGTTGTTTAAAAGACCAATAGATAAATAGAGGATATTCAAATGTTTTGTTGTTGGATAGAGAATTTATTTCACGACGTGAGACGGGTATTTTTTTTGATATTGTTTACGCGAAGTGCGCAAGCCACGAGTGAAAATATGAAAAATCCGGTCTCACGAGTTGTAACCTTCTGTAAGAAACATACAATGCAGTCATTGTCTACTAGAGTTGCAAAATATCATTCATCAATATATTTTTTCTTAACACTAATACTTCATCAGAAAGGAATAGGATGATTTAGGGGAGAAAAAAAATCAAAAACCAAAAATGAGCTGATAACTAATCCTTTAATAAATCATTGAAAACTCACAACGGAGTTGAGTGATAGAGTGAGTGAGTCCTTTGCATGAGTGAAAGCAGAGAGAGAGATAGAGAAGGTAGGTACATGTAAGTACATGTAATTCCCAGTCCAATAACTAAAATTTATTTGCATAGATGCGAGGAGGGGATTGAAAACGGGGTGCCTTCTAGATGAACCAAGAAGGTGTTATGGCCAATAGTGGAGTCTTGCCCCTGGGAGTAAGGTTATTCTCGAGTCAAGTGTGATGGGGGAAGGCTCACTCTAGAGCCTGACTACCGGGGGAAGAGAAGGCTACTAACCAGACCAGACTTCCGGGGGAAGGCTCACTCCAGAGCCAGACTTCCGAGGAAAGCCTACTCTAGAGGCAGACTTCCACAGGGGAAACGCTGGCTCGGGGGGGGGGGGGGGGGGAAGTCCTCAACTATGAGAGGGAAGTCTGGCCTTCTATAACACAGGCATTGGTGACCGTCTCCATTGGGTGAGATATTCTCGAGTGGGACATAAGCATAATTCTCTCTCTCTCTCTTCTCCTCTCTCTCTCCTCTCTCTCTCTCTCTCTCTCTCTCTTCTCTCTCTCTCTCTTCCTCTCTCTCCTCTCTCTCTTCTCCTCTCTTCTCTCTCTTCTCTCTCTCTCTCAAATAATTACAGTATTTGATGTATGAAATTAATTTATAAGCTTAACAAACATTCAGCTGTAAAAGTTTTGTCTTTGGTTTGATAGGTTTCTTGAAAAACTGAAATGATCAGCAAACATCCAGCGCCAGCCAGGCTTATCCACTACGAAATGACCTCGACGAGGAGGTGTTTAATGATGGGGAGAGATCACTAGAAATGCGAAACAATCCGGGTTCCCAATAGTGTTTGGATTTCGTTTGAGAATCTTCTCCAGCGTTGCGGGCTAAGTACAAGAAGTGCAGTTGTCCTGGCTGAGTACGCTCTCGAAGTTGACTCTCCTTCATGCCGAGATGGGACAGTACAAGTCCCGAGTAATTGCTGCTGGCTCTGTCCTTATTAGCGGAATCTGTTGATGAAGCTAGTAATGAAAATAACAACTGAAGTTTGTACATTTGTCATACTGAATTAGATTCTAGGAATTTGATTGGTTCGTTAGCCGTTAATTATGGCCCTAATTACCTCCTCGAGACCAGGATATTGATAGATCAGTGATCTTACTGGTTGGAGGATACGTTGGTGAATGCTCAGCGATTGTTGGACTCAAGCTTTGCACATAATTCTTATGTAGTTCTGAAGCAATCACTGTTTGTAAAAGAATGTATTATAATGGCAGAATGAACACAAAGTTTGTAAAACAGTGGCAAATGACAACAAGAGAAGTAGCCGATATACCTCTGATTAAAAACAAGTAAAAGTTCATGACGTAATGAATTTTACTTCTAAAACGTCATAATAACACTTGCGATCATTTTTGGTCTGTGACGTGTCAATCTTTATTGCTGCACGTACAAAGTTCAGATGGTCATCAAGTGACGTTAACAGTCACAGCTCAGATATTTGTAATAGAAACAGATAGAGAGACCATGTGCAAACTTTTATTATATTGCATTTGAAAGTATGACAAAGTATTGTTATTTGACAAGCCCAGGCCAGGTAATATGGGCTGATAAAAGTTGTCCTGTGTTTCATATTTCCTCGCCTTCGGCTCGATAACGAAAATGGATGAAACACAGACACTTTCTATCAGCCGATATTACTGCACCCTCGAAGCTGTAAATAACATATATATATTGGCAAATATTTATATATTTAAGGAAGGAAGCTAATTTTTGCCTAGGTTATACAGTATAATTTTTAAACTTGGCACAGTTTATGCTTTATAATCGGATTATTTGGAAGGGTAAACTGTACAAGATTTGATGAATAGAGTGTAACCTAGGTCAAAATTGATTTTATTCTTATAATTTGAATTTAAAAAAGTTGCATTTAACGTATTGTGATGAAACAAACTTGGCGAAAAATAAGGATTTTCATGAAGGCGTACGAATTTTGCTGTTGAATATCAATACCGTATAGCGGGAATATAAAGAGCAAAGTGATTATAAAAATCATGAAATACAAGACTTAAATCATTTGTGTCGATAAATAATTTAATTAAGTAGACCAAATTGGGTTTTTAAGCGAAAATTGTCGTACATCAGATCATATATTTGACCCTAAAATCTATCATTTCAATCATATAGAAAAGAAAAGGTTTTTGCTGCTTTATTGACCTAAAGAAAGCATAATGACACAGTTTGGAGGGAGGTCTATTTTATCTATGCTTCAAACATAATGTCCCAAACCAAAGTATATAATATAATACACTCCATGTACTGTGAATACTAAAAGTCAAATAAAGTTCAATGAAGGCCTTGAGTAAACCCTTCCGCTCAACTCGTGGTGATCAAACAAGGGGATGTGTTAAGCCCATCTTATTCAACATATTCATAAATGATAGTTGATAAATTGGGAATAATGTAATTCCAGATCCTGTCCAAATGTCGGGGAAAGTAAATTAAGCTGTCTTTGTATGCAGATGATTTGGTCATTCTATTCTAGCACCCCTGAATGGCTTCCATGTAGGCCTGAATGAGTTATATGAATTCTGTTCCTATGGAGACTGGACAAGTCAACCAATGAAATCCAAAGTTTTAGTATTCACTCTCATGGAAAATCCTTCATAAATTACTCTTTAGTATAATGGACCAAATCTTGAAAACGTTAACTCAGTATAATTATCTAGGAATCAGTTTTTTAAAAATAATGGCAAAGTTTTAACTTGGGAATAGCATCAATATGGTATAAAGCAAGAAAGCTTATTTTCCAGATTAAAAAATTAGTAGGACTTAATGTCTCCTGGTATTTACTTGAAATTATATGATTCACGTAGTTCTACCAATCTTCTCTCTATTGGTTGTGAGGTACTGGGGAAATTGATGTAATGATCACGAAACAATGATTCAGAACCCCTTTGATTACTCGCAACTCTAATTTATCAAAGAAATCTCTAGGAGTTAATTGCAAACTTCAAAACTGCTTGCTTGGGCAGAGCAGAGCTTAAAAGCTACACTATCAAAAAATATAATGATACAGTCCATGAAGTTCTTACCATCATCTAAATTGAGTAAAAAAAAAAAATTCCATAGCTCAGAGATCTTAGATCTATACATGGGATTTCTAATTCATGGGCCATAAATATCAAGCACTTTTAGAAATTTGGGTTTCCCTGCTTTGAATTGATTTTTAACCTCATAATTCATTAACCTGTTATCAATATGCCTTTCAACAAACGCATTAATGACCAAGTATTACAATATCAAAAACTCAAAATATTCTGTGTCAAATAAACTTGTATTCTTCAGAAATGTATGGGTCATTTTCAAAAAATGTCCTTTATTTTCGGATAATGATATAAACTAAAAAATGATGACGCTTATATTGTAATTTTTTCATCTTTATTTTGATTATCTAACTAAATACTGCAATAAACAACAAATGCAAAACAAATTGCCTTCCATTTCGTAGAATATCAAGGGTTATACATGCTCATGCCTGAAAAATATGTCTGGTGTTACTTTAATAAAATTGAATATTATTTTTATATGCAAAGAAGATATATATTCATTTCATGCCACATAATACGCTACAATTATAGAAATTATGCGTTTCCTATAAAAGGCCTTTAATGTTGGTAAAAAACATAATATATGGCTTTTTTTCGTCCTAAGTTAACTCTTCTTCAAAATTTTGCAAATTGAACATGACATTGTTCTATATTTGAATATACAAAGAACACAATACAATGACATGGTTCATAACTATGTTGAAAAATAGTATTTGCAGTATATTTAACAAAAGTCGAGATCAATTAGTGATCAAATAATGATATTATGTTTTCATATTTTTTGAACAATAACCAGGAGGGACTATACACTGTAACAGCAGAGACAAAACTGTAACAGGAAGGACTAATCTTTTTTAATGTTATCCCAGGGTTTATTATTTTTTTCTTAATTCTATACTTATTGATGATAATTTTTTATAGCACACATTAGATTATATATAGAGCCCATTTTGTTGTTAGATTTTCAATAAAAACCTACCAAAAAACCTACATAGATTAAATAATAGAGCATCTAGATTTAAATAAAAACAAAACTCCAAATGTCCTTAATGTTAGCCATTACAGTCCGTTGCTGTTAATCCAAAAAAGCTGCAAAAATTTCTTTTTTAAAAAAGACTTTTTTAAATATCGATCAACTCTATATTGTTAATTATTTATAACTATTGCATACAATTAATCACTCAATTACGCGGTCTCGCCATTGTATAAGAATTGAAATATTCCAGATAGTTTCGTTGATTTAAAATCGTTATATAATGTACACTTGTTTTTGTGTACTTTCAGTGATTAACACGGACTCACCATATTGTCGCCGTTACGTGCTTAGATCTCAATAAGTGTGCAGAAGACGTGAAAGCTTAATATGAAGCTATAAAACAAGAGACTAAAAATGTCTACTAGATTATTACAGACACTGTAAAATTGATTCATGTATTTACATACGTCTTAGAAAAGTTTGGAATCATAAAATCATGAATATTATTCTATATTAACTATAAATAACTAGGCATTGTTTGTCTTTAATGTCCATGGTGGTTACGTTTTAAAAAAAGTAACACGCGCGCGATCATTGTACCTATACACGGAAATGACGCGCTAGATCATTATTGGCAGAATCCATCGTGGCGTCCTGTCAAGGACACGCCAATTCATTCCAAACAGAGAATTCCCTGTAAAATAACATATTAGAATATCCAATTTTGGTAAAGACTATCATCCATATGGTTATATGGTAGCTCTATTTCATTGGTAACATTATATAGGTGTAATAACAATAGAAAATACGGAATGTGTATAATTACATATTTTGTTGAATTTTCTTTTCTATCACTTCAGAATCTTTCCCTCACGGCGGGGACAGGTTATTTCCACGTGATATTGTTATTTTACTAGTTATGACGTAAAAGTGCTCACTGCATAGTGTGTCGAACACGATGATAACACGCGTGTATTAGGAATTGTGATTCAACTGGTCGTTAAACAGCACGAGAGCGCATTAGAAATGCTTTTGAAGTTTTGGGCTAAATAATAACAACGAAGGATACTCATTTGATAGAAGTGTATAGAGACGACAAATAGAAATAGACCTGGCAATAAAAAAAAAAAAAATTGAAAATAGTAACAATTAACTTCACTAGACAAGGAACATATTATACACGATATTTTATGAATAGCATGGTCAAAGCACTTTAATGTTCCAGACTACATGTCACTCTATTCTCATGTATAATATAAATGGATATGTCGTAAGAGGATGACGGGAATTATTTTTTCTTGGCATATTTGACAGAAACTAATTGTTTATATTTGTGAAGAATAGCCATTTCCGGGCGACCAGCACAGTGTATTGGGTTCGAAATTGCATTGTCGAGTCAATATGAGGGCATAATTACATCACTGCTTATATTCTCTTTCTACCACTCCTCACCGTTGTTCGTAGAGGCATCAGATGGCGTATTAGTCAACGGAATTTTACGAGATCATACATAACAATCGTAATATTAACATGTCAGCATATGTCTCTCTATATTTAGATACTGATTTAGTCAATGAGCTATTGGTAAGAGGGTGGTGTATAATAAATATGATGCGACTGCGACACGGAACATTTTTAGTTAAATTCTTTTTTGAGATTTATGCAGATGCATTAATCCCGATTAATGATAGATTACTTCATGGGCAGCGCTTAGTGATCCTGTGATGAATATACTTACATCAATTCATAGATCATGATAGGGTATCGTGCACTGTGCAACACAGACTTTAGCAACGTGCTGGCTCGCAAATGGGATCTGCTAGAAATTGATAGGACAATTGGCTACCAGGACACTACTAAGGGTGCTTATGTAAGGTCAAGGGCGATGTGGATAAGTATTTTTCGTGCGATAAATAATGTACAACTGTGGACTTAGTTGAATTAGAACAATAGACAAGCATCTGAACTCAACTTTCCTATGCGTGTGTGAATGTTATGAACAAGAAAGAGAATCCTATACAACTAATTCGATCGTATGTGTTGGTAAACTATTTGAATTAATCAAATCATGATTTGCAAACGGAGAAAGTGTGTATGACAAACTATGTTCATGTTGTATATTGGCTGATTAGCATGTCGCGGAGAGTAATTAGTTCATTACATCGCACACTCTTTAGAAGGCTTGTTATACTAAATTTAATAGCAAATGAACATCGTTGACAACGAAAAGACGCAATTGGGAGCATTTAGTTGTCTCAGGTGGGTACGAAAGTTAAGACCATGAACGTAGAAAGGAACCTGAGGAGGATCGACCTAGTTATTCTAGAGATACACAGCGAAGGGTGGAATGTGTATTTTATGATCATCATGTAAAGGTCCTCTATGTAACCAGTAATGGAGGGGTGCCCTTTGATATAATAGCCAACATCTACTGCACGTTCGTGAATACTAGACATCGAATCTCACACCACTACCTGCCGGTAGAGTTGTATAGTCTGGTGCCATAGCCTCTCGTTCGCATTCGAAAAAGTAATCATAAGTTGGTATATATAGAATGAAGAGTTTTAAACCTGGTTCCTTAGTGTCAATAAATTTATATGTATGTATAAGTGCGTTCGCCACAGGCATGTAATCAAGTGTTCACTTCTCCAGGATAGGGTGACAAATTACATACACTATATGTCATAGTTGAGTTGGTCGTTGTCATGCATTATAGAATAAGCCAATATTCAAAGTCAAAATTGTTATTATTCTTATATTCAATCGTTTGGATATTGCCAAAGCGAAACTAAAGGTTCTAAATACATATTTTAGGCGCACGTAGATTTGCGAAATGTGATTTATAATCGAAGACTCCCGTTTAGTCGCCTCTTAACGACACGCAAGGAGATTTTAGGGACTACAAGGATCAGCACATCAGTGTCGTAAGCTGTGATGACTATGGAGCTGTATGAATCTGCATCGTGCCAGACATGAAGAAGCATTCGTGTACGAGCTTCCTCTTGTGTTGCCCCCTGGGTTTGCATTTCAGTCCACTGGTCCTTGGTGAATAGGTAGTATGCTTCTCCACATGTCACATTGAGTAACTTGTATTGCAACTTCACCCTCTTTGCAGGTACATGTAGCTTCCACTGACTGACCAGTAATTCGATGAGGCTCATCTTGTTCTCCGGGGTTCTGAGTTTTTTTTTCCACTGCNTTTGCAGGTACATGTAGCTTCCACTGACTGATCAGTAATTCGATGAGGCCCATCTTGTTTTCCGGGGTTCTGAGAATTTTTTTCCACTGTAGTATGTTGTGACCAGGTGCAATGTTCTTCCAGTGTTGGAATCTCTGTTGCATCTCTCAGCATTTTTGATCGACGAGTCCCTATGGACATTGAACACGACATCAATTCTGGCGCTGTCAGTGCCTTCGTGCAAAGCTTGATTTAGTGCAGAATCTGGTAACTGTGTAAATATCCTGTCATCCCCTTTGAGTTTGTGGACTAGACTCATGCCATAAATGATACATACTGAAGATGTCGGGATGCCTTCTGTTGGTAACACGTTCTTGCTAATGCAGCTTTGTTTGTTTTGCGTAAAGAACCATCACTAAAAATTGCTCATGACCATGGCAATGGTTTCATCTGTAGTTCTCTGCTTTGAGCAATGATAATTATGTGTGCAAAGAGGTTTCTATCTGGTTTCAGGATAATCTGTTGTCCTTGCACTTTGCCGAACGTCTTTCTATTGATGTCGCCGAATGTCTTCAAGTTCTGTTTTTCCATCTTGTCAAAGAATTTCACTTTGGGTAGCTCTTTTTACAAACGATCTTCCTTGAATATTTGGTATTCTTTTTCTCCAACTTGGTGAACTTTCAACAAGTCACTGGCAACATCTGGTGGGGCCAAAATTCAGGTAGACAAGTTGGCCAACTCCATTGGGTGACTCAGTGGATTCACCCTGTTCTCCATTATTTCCTTAAATGCACAGACATCGGCCTCGTTTATCTTTATCCTAAGGT
This sequence comes from Ostrea lurida, assembly GCA_903981925.1. NCBI lineage: Eukaryota > Metazoa > Mollusca > Bivalvia > Ostreida > Ostreidae > Ostrea > Ostrea lurida. The sequence continues at coordinate 9,622 of CAJDSM010029467.1, forward strand.
GTAGATCTGGATGACTGAAGTTCTTGGAACTGTTTCAGTTCACCATATCTTTAAGCTCCCTCAGGTATGAGCTTCTGTACCCAGAAGTCAGATACATGTAGCTTAATGAAAATTAATATCAGAAACTGGCCCTAGTCGATTTCTAGTAGCATTTTGTATAGGAAAAGGGAGGATAATTCAGAAACACCAGAATATGTCATTGGGCGACATGCTAATTTTATCAGAAAAAAGGGGTATTGTGTATCACAACTAAGCTACTCATTTGGAAATGCTATCATGTCTTAATACTAGGGATGTCAACGAATATTCGAATAGTCTTCGATAACATCGACGTTCGACTAAAAATATTTAGTCGAATAGTCAGCAAAATTTTTTAGCATACTGATAATTTACCTATTTCGGTGTCCTGTCAAGGTTAAATTGTCAGAAAAATTAGCACTTTCAGATAATTCAGTTTCATCATCAAAGCAATTTCGTATCGTCTACGGTTTACTTGTATTAAAACTACATAACCGACCTGCAGACACAGCGGGAAATATTTTTTAATTTTAAATAAAAACTCCGTATAAAGGGTATGTGCGAAAAGTTATGTTCTTCCTAAATGTACATGCATGAGTATGTGTTCATGTATGGGTGGGGTATTGCAGAATGCATAATTTTACATTAACTTTGAAATAGATTCATGCATGGTTTCTGAATTAATTGTACTATTGGGATCTCCCTAACAGGGCTTCCACGGCTAACTGATCACTAATAGTAGGCATCCTTCCGTCTCGGGAGACGATGGTTTTGCGCCCTGTGTGATTTGGATCAGTCTTGTTGAGAGCAGCGACGGGTGTGACTCAGCAGCCCGATCCTTGGCTGGCAGTCTCTACCGCAGTTGACCGCACACGTAGATTTGATGTGGGTTTTGTGCTTGGTTTTGCTGCCTCTCTTTCCGCCCTTGCTCTCCTCCAGGCTTTCAAGCGGGCCCTTATTTTCCTAATTTTTCCTTATTTTTTTTGTCAGAGGCCCTTATTTTTCCTTATTTAAGCTCCAAATTCCTAAAAATCCCTTATTTTCCCATGAAAATCCTAATTTTACAAAAAAAAATTCGTAAGTAAGACTTCACTTGCTAAAAGTCAAAAAGTATGTCAAATCAACTTATATAGTATACTTTCAGATAGGGTTTGTGTTGAATCAATGCATGCTATGGTATCAGCATTTTCAACATGGATTTGTGTAACCATACACAACAGATCATTTCTTATGGTTACCTTTGAAATACTGAAACCCGTGTTGACATTTGTATGATCTTCTATGGTGGTAATTTGTATATGGTATTTTATGTAACCTGTTGGTAAGTACAAATTAATTCATTGGGGGTTTAATTAGGAAGTTTTTTTACCCTTATTTTGCCTGAAATTCCTAAAATATCCTAAAAATAGCCCTCATTCTTTAAGAATTTTGCCCTAAAAAAGGCCCTTATTTTTCACAAAAAGTCACTTGAAAGCCTGCTCCTCTCCTCAAACCGTTTCTTTCTCTTCTCCTCACCTGTCTTGACTCCCTCCCTCACCGCATATCTCCAGCCACTTCGGTTGTCAGCGAGCGATTCCCAGGTGTTAGAGTTGATGTTTATTAATTTCATGTCTCGCTTGCAGACATCCCTGAAACGCAGAGCTGGACGGCCGGTTGGTCGACGTCCAGAAGCTAGCTCACCATACATGACGTCTGGGTATGCGCCCATCGTCCATCCTGTGTACGTGACCGAGCCATCGCAAACGTCGCTGGCAGAGCATGAGATGCATGCTGAGGGAACTCGCTTTTTCTAGCACCTCGATGTTGGTGACCCTGTCCTGCCACTTGATGCAGAGAATTCGTCGTAGACAGCGAATGTGGAAGCTTTCCAGACGGTTCTCTTGTCTGGCGTATGTTGTCCAGGATTCGCTGCCGTACAGAAGCTAATAGGCGGTAATTTAAAACACCTAAGTGATCCTGCTCATATTGTTATACACTCAGGGTGTTTATCGTGTTTATTCCATACAATGCCTTTACATAACAAAATTTCATTAATATTTAATATGCTTTTTTTGGACATGTGAATACGTATAGATCTACATGATATGTCAGTAAAATTTTATACACGTAAAAATACGTGACAAAATTGTACTGGATTGTTTAAAAATATGTGTTACTTTGTACAAAGCAAAATCACCGTAACAGGGTTAAAAAACTTGTCGAATAATCGACTAAGAAATCTGCTAATTTGGACATCCCATACTTAATCACACATATATAGGTCCTACAAAACAAAATGACAATAACTTTTAAGGTTTTGCCACCTTTGGTGGTACCTATTTTTAGCTCGGCCCATGGACTATATGTAACGATATCAAATGGGAAATATGTGTTTATTACTTCCATGTCCATAATATACGACACTGTTTCTCTCTACCACACCGTGTTCAACTTTGCTTAGGTTACCTCGACAAGCATGCAGCATCATAGATATTAGTATACAGTTATTTAATCTCTGACCAGTCAAAAGACCGGAATATTTATCCCGAGGTGCTGGGAACATCATAACAAACGTTATATTGCTCGAGTAGCTAGCCGAGGGCAATAGAACGTGCATTGAGCTGGTCCCAATACCGAGGGAAAAATATTCCGGTCTATTGACTGATCAGACATTAGATAACTGTTTTATTACCTAATTACATATATATGTTTGTTGGTGCTTAATCTTTTAACGTGGAAAAGTATATGTAAATGCATTTTTAAATCATTGTAAAATTTTCATTACATTGCTACTACTATGACGTCATGTGAAGTTTATTGCATTACGTTGCGTTACGAACGTCATAGGTTAGCAACGCATCAGATTCCCTCAATATTGCCGGTCAATAGATCGCCGGTCCAAAATTCAAAAACTATTGACCGGCGGTCCAATAGACAAACAAAATAGCTAAAAATATTTAATATCTAATAAAACAAACAAAAACCCTTTAATTAGGTAATAATACTTACTATTCACCTGCAATACACCGGTATCACGTTTTTGGGCGTCAATATCGATAGCACAAAAGGTTTATCAATGACAAACATCAGTACATGTAAATATAAGAGAAATACATTAAATGGGAGCTGAAGTTTTAATGCAGTTTATTTTGCATTTACCTCTTCTTGATTGTTTTTCTTGTTCATGGGCGTATCTATTATGAAATATTAAAGTTCATCTGCAATTTACATTTTTGATTTGAAAAACATGTACACCAAACACATTTACAAATGTGCGGAAAAACTAACGTATTGTTCGTCGTGTTTTATAAATAATTCTACGGACGCATTGATACAAATGTGCGGGATCCGGTTAACTACCTTATAACAAAGAGATGCCACTGAAAGTAATATGGATTGTTTAAGCACGGGCATATAGATAAATCATTTTGCAATTATAGGAGCAAATATCTTTGTAAAATTGTAAATATTACGGGGAGTAGGTTCATGACTCTCAATCAATGATTCCAGTACACAAAGATAAAAGCTATAATGTCTCCTGAACTGGTTACAGAGCAATCAATGTCCCTGGACCGTGTTATACTGAGCGACACTACACATGGGTAAAAGAATGGCACAGTCCGGACAGGTATGAAGCTTTTAGTTTATTTTTTTTTTTACCTCTTTGTATTAGTAGAAACACTATCTGCCAAAAACCGTCCATAAAACACATCCGTTACGATTCCATCTCAAAGTTGTTGGATTTTTTCACACTATATGAAAGAACGACCCTTTCATTCGCGGTTATTAGCATGAATATTTTAAGACAATCTCTAGTTTTCAGGGACATTTTTCGTCATGTGCTAACGAACAGAATTTCTGATAAGTTATTCATTGATTTTATGAAGTCGTAAAACTTCAATTGTTTATTGATTATTAAATTGAACGTAGTGTCTATTGACACAGTCTTAATTTCTCCGACTGAGTATTGCAAGTACACAAAAAATGATCTTACTTTTGGTTCTAATTTACATCACAAATCGCCTTTTAGTACATGTATTTAATTAGTATTACTTATGTAAATAATTATTAATTAATTGATGAAATACTTAAATTCCAAACGACTGTTTATTCTTTTTAATGCAAATAATGTAATAATAAAAAAGAATACATCAATTCTAGTATTTGCATTGTTATTTTCTCATTTTAAAACTATTTTTAAGTCGTCAGGAAAGCATTTCTGGAACATGAAGTTTGTTTTGCAATTGTCCGTCCGTATTTTTATCTATTTTGGTTCTGGTGGTAGGGTCACATGTTTTTAGAAAACTGACTCAGAACGGAAGAGCTCTCTGAACATTATCACATGCACACTAGCACTCTCACCAATGGAAGAAGTGCTATGTACAATGTGAGTATATGAAAACAAAACAAAGTATGTATGATATGGTAAGATAGAATATGCTAGGTGAGGTGCTAAGGGCAATAAAGAAGAATTTGACACTTTGTTAGAATGGATAAAAAGTATAAGGAGAAGAAGAAAATCTCGCATTGGACATTAAAACAAAAGTGCGTACCGTGTTTAATAAAACGGGAGTGACGAAATAATTAGGTTACATGAGGAATTTATGTATCAGTTACGGCTGACAAAACTTTTACTATATGTAACATTGTATTTGTTAGTGAGGCCTATTATTACATCTTTAATTGAAACGAACCTGACATTAATTCCACATTTGGTCATCCTTTCATGATTCCATGCACAAGCACTTGTACTCTGAATTTGGCATTAAAATGGTGCGGGAACTCCTTATTGACAATAGCTACGTGGTATTTGGAGATCAGTCTTCCAACAATCTTCTGGAATCCCATGGGTACGAATTGTGCTCCTTTGTTAGTTTACCTCTTTCTATATTCTTATGAAGCAGAATTCACACAAAACTGCATGAGAGGAAAAATATCTAACTGTGGCCTTCAACTCAACATTTAGACATATACAGGGATCCATGTTTGTCCACCTCTTAATATGTATTCCGTATTGGCTCACTATTCGTTATTTTCACATTTTATTACGACTTTTTATTTACTAACAGTATTCACTTTCATTCACATGTTGATATATCCCAGTTCATTTTAAAAGACGCCATAATCTTCCACATCTACTTCACAAGATATTAACGGTAAAATGACAACTCAACTGCATAACAAACGGGAAGACTCCAGGTTATCCATCGTCAGCTTCCCATATTTCTAGCAATATTCCACCATCGCCTGCATTTGGTGTTTACTTTTCTCAATTGATTCAATACGAGAAAGCAAGTTCTGCGAATGATCATTTTAATGGATACAGGTTGTTGTCAAATAAGTTAATGTTAAAAGGGTTTCAACAATATTATTTGAAGTCAGCATTTTGCAAATTACATGGTAATTTTAGCGGTCTAATTTGCAAACACAATGCTCCATCGGGTCAAATGCTGTGTGTTATGTTTCATACGAATTGTTAGACCTTTTTCACATGCTGATTTTGACTACGTATTACTTTATTTACCTGATCAAGATGCGGTAGCTCAGTCGTTAGAAATTTCGCTTCGCAACCGGGAGGTTTGCGAGTTCGAGCCCCGCCTAACCTAAGACGTGAAAATAGCAGTGGTTGCTCCTTCGCCAAAGGCTCGGCATTTAGAAGTGAGAATCTATGGTATTTCGGATATGAGGCTTAAACCAGAGGTCTCGTGTCACGGCAGACGATGGCACGTTAAAGAACCCTTCAATGCTACGGCCCTGAACGCTGAACATGGGTTTAATTTGTGGTACTTCAAGTGAAGTGTTAATATTAGTGAAAACTGCTCGACGGAACGTAAAACAAACAACTAACAAACCAACCTGATCAAGATAGAGGGCTCACGGCGGGTGTGACCGATCGACAGGGAATGCTTACTTCTCCATTGCTTTTGACCCACCTCTGGTGTGTCTAGGGGTCAGTGTTCGCTCTTCTCTTAATTTTGTTTTATCAGATTGGTTACTGTTGTTCAGATGACGAATGTATGTATATAGCTATAGACCTGAAAGGTCCCAGAAAACCTTCATTGTTAAATTATTGCATATAATATCCCGAAAAGTTTTCAACGTAACGCTTTGTTCTGGATACATATTTGATTGAGTGTTATGATATGCAGGATCAGCTATCTGCTCTAATTGTAGTAATCTGCTGTAACTTTCATCTTTAAACTTATAATAAATAATTTATGTATGCGTGCCTTTACATGAGTAAACTAAGGTGACATTTTGTACTTGTTCAGCGATGTGCGTGGTGCGTTAACTTCTTGATAACTACCATTCCGATTCTTTTTTTCCCCAAGGTGTCATTAATTGTAAATTTCAGGACTCATGCAACCCCGAGGCCTAATTTTAAACCCCAGTCCCACTGTCACGTTTCGGCGTCTAGGTTTCACTACGTTTGAAAACGCCACATTTCGTGAAAATTTTGCGCCGTTTTAAATTGTTGGTACATGTACGTTATACTGGGTTTTTACTAGGTTTTCCTACGTTTGTTTACGTTTTACTAGGTACTGCTAGGGATTGTCGCGTTTTTTAAAGCCATTATGTTACCATTTTACTAGCATTTTTATACGTTTTATCACGTATTTGTACGTTTCATTCACGTATAGACTACGTTTTATCCCGTTTAGACTACATGTACCTTTACTCCCGATAAGTTAAGTTTTAGTAGGTTTGAACCAAGTCCACTACGTCTTCCCACGATTAATTAATGTTTTATACTAACAAATAAACCCTTCACGTTTGTATTGTGCTGACCAATATATACGGGGTCGATAAGGATTGATCTACGTATAGTCATGTATATAGCGTTTTATTTACGCATCGATGCGTTTTCCTACGTATATAGCGGTGTGGTACGTTTTTAAAACGTAATGCCCGAAACGTGACAGTGTGACTTTGACGAGACGTATACAAACGTAATAATACCTACACGAACGTAATGAAACCAGACTATGCTTGTCCTAAAACGTGCAATAACGTACAAACACCTATCAAAACATAATACATACATTGAAAAACGTATTTTACAACAAGTAAACAAAGAATATCTACGCATCAGCTGCGCTTTCATTACGCATTTTCTACGTATCGTGTACGTTTCTGTACGTTTTTCTACGTTTCATTTACGTATATAGCCGTTTCATTTTACGCATCGATACGTTTTCCTACGTATGATAGCGGTGCTGCTACGTTTTTAAACGTATTGTCATACTGCAAATTAGATTCTAGGAATTTGATTGGTTCGTTAGCCGTTATTAATGAGACTATATTCTGCCTGAGACAGGTATTATAGTTCACAGTGATCTTACTGTGACGAATACGTCGGTGAATCGTCGCGATTTTGGACTCGCTTTGAACAATTCTATGTAGTCTGAAGCAATCACTGTTTGTAAAGAATGTATTATAATGCAGATTGAACACAAAGTTTTGTAAACAAGTGCAAATGACAACAAAGAGATAGCAGATATACTCTGATAAAAAACAAACGTAAAAGTTCATGACGTATGAATTTTACTTTCTAACAAGTCTAATAACTTCGATCATTTGTCTGTGACGTGTAATTTTACTGTGACGTACAAAGTTCAGATCGGTAATCAGTGACGTTACACGTCACAGCTCAGATATTTGTAATAGAACAGATAGAGAGACCATGTGCAAACTTTTATTATATTGATTGGAAGTATGACAAAATTGTTATTCACGCTCCAGGCAGGTAATATGGCTGATAAAAGTTGTCTGTGTTTCATATTTCCCTCGCCTTCGGCTCGGGAAATATGAAACACAGACAACTTTTATCAGCCGATATTACTGCCTGAAGCTGTAATAACATATAGTAAACGGGATGCCCGAAACGTGACAGTGGGACTGGGGCTTTAAGAGTGTGGCAAAATTGGCCAATTTTCAAAAATCTTCTTTACAACACTAAATTTATGCTTGGTGGTTAGCGAGCGTGAAGGCTTCTATCTCATGATCCCCAGTGTTAGAGGTTCCTAGTGCAGGACAGGACCAAACTTGGTATATGGTGTTTGAATAGCATCTTCTTTAGTGTTATTGAAACTAAATGGACATTTAGAAAGATTGGGTCAAATGCTGTCTGGTGTGTTTCATAACAATTGCTAAGCCGTTTTTCATACACTGATTTGACTATGGATTACTTTGTATATCTGATCAAGACAATGACCGGTCGACAGGGGATACTTACTCCTCCTAGGCACCTGATCCCACCTCTGGTGTGTCCAGGGGTCCGTGTTTGCCCAACTTTTGTTTTGTATTCTATTAGGTACTTACGAGATCGTAATTTTTGCCTTTACATTGGGCAATCCTTCATTAACATTGTAAATTTCGTGATCCCAGTGGTGAGTGAGGGGTCTTTTTGCGGGGGGGTCTCAAGATGGGGCAAATAGTCAATGATCTAATGTATTAACGATTGAACATCCTTTAACTGAAAGAAAATCTAAATGCCTAATGATGTAAAGTAGGAAGGCCTCTACCAGATTTGTTAATTTTAAGATTCCCGGGGTACAGGTTCCGCCTCCAGGGCGCAGACTTGTGTGTAAGACATATACATATGTAAAAAAAAAATCAAATTGGCTGTGTGACTTTGCTATAATTAATAGAAGAAAATGTTACAAACAAAAGATTTGGACTTACAAACGAGTTTCATTTTGAAAATATCTGAATTGCAACAAGCTATCTTTTTGAAAGATAACAATTCTTTCGAATTCAAAAATGGATATTTTTATATAAAGGGGAAAAGATGTAGCTTTTACTACTCTAACCTTGTCAAACATACATTCATAAAACCATATTACCAATCTCTCTACTGGAACTTATCAAAGATTGAGGGGAAAATACAGTTACAAAATC